>OY804600.1:44907730-45035230 GCA_963680895.1 Fragum sueziense
CTTTTTTTCTCCTTTTTTGTATATTTTTAAATCAATAAGAAAGTTTTCATGAATTCTTCAAATACGCTTTACTTTTTTATTGGCAGCCGAGCCATGAGCTATGAGATATGCCCGTGTAGAGTTTGTTAGGCGACCATTGTACAAAATGTTCGACCTATTTGTTGAAAATGGTTGAAATGTATGTCGATAAGGATTATTAAATTAAAAGCATATTTTCTTGACATGTTAAGACATTCACGAGGAAATATACTGCATAAAATATGAATTTGTTTATTGTTTCATATCCTTCAATTTCGATAGGGACAAATCCAAATTGTGTGAATACTTTAAACTTTTATTAGCTTCATAATATGTAAAAGCTTGAGTGGTACAGTGGTAACGACACCGGACAAAGAGTTCATCATAGCTTATATGTCATGAGTTCAAGTCTCGCTAGCGCTCGATTTCTTTTTTTTTTTTTTTTTTCATATTTTTGTACATATTTTTTTTCATTGTTTTAGTTCAGCTGCTGATCATGAGTAATTCATTGAGCATTCAAAACATGATTGTTTCTGTAAACTTAAATTTTGTATTTTAGCTGTTTCTGTAAACTTAAATTTTGTATTTTATCGAATGCTATGGAATGATTATTTTATACTCGAGTCAGTGAATGTAAGCCCTTTAAGATTTTTCTAAACAAGCTTTGGATTTTAAGCTTCATAAAGGAAAAGGCTTGGACAACATAGAGGCGAAAGAAAAAATGCTGGTAACCAGGGGCCCGTATTATCAACGATCTTACGACCACGATTTGTGTAAACTGTGTAATAAAACATCTGATCATTGACTAAGCAGCCAGTCTACAATATTTCCAGTCTATTTTTTTTATTTTCGGACTGACTCATTTGACGCATCACTTTATCCATTTTTGGATAAAAATCACTACGCGGTGCGCATAACTCCAAAATCCTGTCGCCAAAAAGTAGCAAGCAGAAAATTGCAACTACAAATACATTTGCAACAAAATAAAGTTTGATTTTCGTCTCAATTTCATCTAATAAAATAATTAATTCAAATTAGATTATTCATTTTACTCTATGCAAGCATATGAAGCAAATATGCCGCGTGACAGGAAGTCATGAGGAAGTACCACGTGTATGCATTTTATGGGCGCTGACATCTTGAAAGTAGTTAACCCAGAATGCCCACCAGAGATAGATGGTAATCGACAGGTGGCGACATCTATTGGTAGATATTGACATCTGATTGCACGAGAAATCAGATTGGGCCAATCAGGTTTTCTGTTGCAATTAATTACGCAAAAACAAATCGTACGATCGTTGATAATACGGACCCCTGCATTTTTTTCTGTTTGCCAAAATATTTCCATGGTATGTTGAACATCTTTATCAATTCAAATTAACTTAAATTTTGCTATTTGGGAAATGATTATATCAGTTTAAACCAAAATGCTTCAAAGGGTCACGCGACAAGATAAAACGCGGAATGACGCCTTTGCAGTCGCGGTAGCGACCTGGAAATTGCTTTTGGTCGAGTTTGAATTTTTTTTTTTTTTTTTTTTTTTTCAAAATATTTGCTGCGTTTACAAGTATTTGATATTGACGTTATATAAATGTGAATTCATATTACGACCACCAAGTTATTGTAATAACAATCTCCATTTCGGCGCCATCAGCTCCATTTCTCCGATATAGCTAAATAATTAAGTCTCATTGTGAACTTTAGGGAAAAATGACTCGATTGACCATATGGTTGACATTATTAGCAAGCAAATAGTCAAACATGGATCCTCATCGGCTAGTGCATACATACCGTCTGATCAACACCCATGATTGGCTCTCAAAGCTTCTTCACAACATGTAGTAGATTCAAACTGACAGAATGTCGTTTAGTATTTGTTCATGTTTTAAAATCATTTGCCACACCAATTTGTTTTGCTACCGGGTACATCAAGAATATAACTGATGTAAAATATAAATATAAGATGTAAAGCAGACAATGTATAAAAAGCAGTGTTTATGGATGACCTATACTTATTTACTTCGTCTTGCTCAAGCTATGGTTACAGAATGTACCATGTCCAAAACAAGATAGATCGCGTCTTGACACCCCTAACAAGTAAAATAAGGGATATAATAATAGTGAGAAAATATGTGGGATCTGAGAAATCCAGATATATTCAGAAATGTTTTATTTTCTACTAATATTTGTATACTATGATATACACTTTTGACATGGATTGTCTTTGTCGTGAACATTGCAAATGAAACTGTCGGATTCTTGCCACTTGCTAAATGATTTAGTCCACAAATTTAGTCAAACAAACAAACAAACATTATTACCACTGCCAATTTGATCTGAACCTATCAAAGTCTCAACGTTTGTAATAGCATACTGGTACGCCAAATCGAATGCATAAATCAAGGTCATATCACGACTAAACATTGGTATCACAGAAACTTAATTTTCAAGATTTCTTTTACCCATTCTACACGCATAGTTCTTAATCGATCTGACCTAAACATCGGTAATTAGTGCATGTTCCCATCATTTTCAAGTAGACACCATGCAGAATTTTTTTGAATTATTGCTGGCCAAAAGATTCTGGGCTACTTTGGATGCTATGCATCAAAAATTTGTCTTGTAACTCTTTGTAACATGACGCCGGGTCACCTTGTTAAGACGGTGTCTATTATAGTGTAGATATATATCACATGAAAACTGATCCACGTGTGAAACATCTTGTAATTTACCGGGATGCTTGGGTTACATTTCAATTTATTATACTGCAAAGAAAATTCTGGCATTTTGATTGGTTAATGCTGATCTGATAAATATTGATATTGACGGCTTCTGCGGAATGATATCAAATTTCCCCTTGGGCGCCTCGCCGGTAACATACACAAAAAATCGAACTGATAATGGCAGCCATTTTTCCCACGCTTCGTTCATGACGCGACCCGTGTTTACACATTATGCGACAGTAAAAAGCAAACTTTCTCTATGCGAATTTCCAAAATAAACAAATTTAACATAAATATTGTGCGTTTTGTGTTATTTTTCTTCGATTACTTCACACAATATGTATATACTGTACGTGTATTACAGGGTTAAGGTCGCTGCATACTTGTGTACTGAATGAAAGCTGAAGATACCGACCAAATCCTTTCCCAGACAAGACCTTGTTTTGACGTCCCTAATTCAAAATGCTTAAATAATAAGAAAACATTGAGACAAAAGAATAAAAATTCTGAAAATGAGCCTTCAACATGTGACTGATCATCACAAAAGATCCTCTCTACTGCTGGGAATCGAACCCAGGCCTTTCACTCTTGGAGTGAGTGTTCTTCAATGAACCTCAAAGAGTGGTGATCTCAAAATAAACAATGCAGTCACATTTAACGAAGAGATATTTAAAGAATTCTCCAGACAAATGCTCGACAAGACTATGCATGATCCTTAAAAAAATCCTATACCAATCTGGGAAAGTGTCATGCAGCCAGTGTGCACAAGTAAAATTCGTTCATTAGTTCACTTTCTTAAAAAATCTGTGTATATTTATTGGAACGAAATGTGCATAATAGGACACAAATAAATGTTAATATAAAAGATAATAAATACCTTTCAATTTTGTTTATTTATCTATTTTCAAAAATACCACGGTCCGGGTCAGTCAAAAATACATTGGCCTATTTCGCGGAACTCAGTGACGTGTCGTGACGTCACTTTATGTTTACTTTTCCTTTGGGGCGCATTAGGGGAAATTGGTACTTTCGATAAAATAATAGGGAACGATTTTATCAGGTGAATCGTGACTTAAATTCGGCCAAACAAATAGTATTTCGTAGGTGTTGTTATAAAATCTCGTAACTAAGGCTTGATTCAAGTCGTAGTTACGACATTTTATAACAACACCGACGGTTTATCAAAACATAACGGTAAACCCAGTTCACGGCCTAACATGGACAAAACGACAAATAAGTCGAAAACTTTGTAGTATAATAAATTCGTTATACAGTTTCTTGCCTGGGTATATGACGATTTATTCCCGGCTGGAAAAATGATGTCAACCCTCGTCTGCGACTCGGGTGACATCATTTTTCCAGCCGGGAATAAATCGTCATATACCCTGGCAAGAAACTGTATAACTAATAAAGTCACCTACATCAGTTTGGTGGACGAGAGTGGAATTTGTGATCTCCAGATTATAGGTTCGATCACCGTGCTTGCCAGACTAAAATACTAATTGTCCTCAGACTTAAACCCCTAGTGCAGTATGACATCGTTGCTAAAGACCATGGTGTACACAATCTAGGGAGCAAGTACTGTCCTCCAGGAATACTCCCTTATATAATATAGAGGCTACCTGGCTCACAAGTGACCAATACCACAGACTTGTACTAGATACTGTAAAATGTATATATGGGGTTTTAGCCTTTTAGTCTATTCCTCGTAACAAAAAGGTTCTTGAGAGCGTTTGTCGAATGGATGTATTCATCTTGTACCTTTGATAAATCATAGATAACAAACACAAGTCGTCATTTCATAATCAGAAGCATTGACTACGTATTAGATAGAGGCTGTATAGTAGATTCTACACGAAATATACATTCAAATGCGCGCAGCGCATTGAATGTTTATATCGCGTAGAATCTATTCTACAGACTCTAACGGTTCATTTGAGACTGGGCGTGGCTATGTATAGACGTCACATAAACTAGCCGACAGTCCGTTTATGAGAAATAGAGCGACGAAATTTTAAAATATACTGCAATCTCATTGGTCCAAAAAGTATGTCGAACACTAATATACGAGATGGTCCTCAATTCGTTATCCACTCCGGGTGGAGCTGCTTCCATCGTTATCACGGTGGATAATCACGTGATACAATATTTTAAGAAAATCTTCAATAACTTTGTAAATACTGGACCGATTTGAATTCGGTTTGAAGTAGAGAATGAGGACAGACGTCACGCATTAGATGGGCGTGGTTGATTTTTGAAAAATCAACTGATAAAAAGTTATTGAAGATAAAGCAAAATTTTGGTTTATCTTCAATAACCTTTTTATCAGTTGATTTTTCAAAAATCCAACACGTCCAACTTATTCCTGGCATTTTCCCACCTTCTCTGCTTCAAACCGAATTCAAATTGGTCAAGTATTAAAAAAGATATTGAAGATTAGCGGAAATTCTAAGTCACGTGATTATACACCGTGGTTATATCGTTGTCACTTTACGCCAGGGTATTATTGCCAACCTTCCAAATTTTCAATCTTGTTTTGAAACAGTTTTAAGCAATTTGTTAGGCTGCAAAAAATAATCATGATCGATCAAATTTCTTGTAATGTAGTTTATATCTGGAAAGAAACTTTTTGAATTGTTAGTGAATAAAGTCTCGTGTCGCTTTATTGTTTTAGAAGATCAGATATGGATCGGATGAAAACTGATCCACGTGTGAAAGAGAAGTAACTATGATGTTATACTGGTATTATGTTTCAAAACGAAAAGTGGTCTTATGTGGCAGACAGACTTCTTACAAGAACACATTGGTCCTTGAGTCTTCCACTTCAATTATTGTAATTACATCAAAATGTCAACAGTGTTACTAAGGGTATGTCCTTAACCCATTACCAAACGGCAAAGTTTTTGACTATTCCAATTTGAAAGATGTTGCAGACGACAATTTCAGGTTAATGACAGTTTTAAAAATCTTTTCATTTTGGGATAAAAAAAAATGTGGAAAATAAAAAATGCTTTTCACAAGCGATTTCTTCATTTTCCACATTTTTTTCTTGAGCATTTTTCCTGAGAGGCGTCAAAAAGCGTCACTGTATGGGAATGGGCTTAACCCTTTCCCAAACGACAAAATTTTAGGATAGTCTAAATTCAAAGGGGTTGCAGACGACAAAATAAATTATACCAAAAGGAGAAAAAATGCATGTTATAGCCCAGAAAATATTGAGGCAAAAGGAGAAAGTGCTGGTCACCAGCACTTTCTTCATTTGCCTCAATGTTTTCCCAAACATTTTCTGTTAGGGACGTCAAAACCAGGTCTTGTTTGGTAAAGGGTTAAGTACAATACGGTAATGATATTTAAAATGTATACTTCAGAGAATTTGGACGATGTAGAATCGGTCGGTTATGAAAGCACCTGTGACCCTCCCCCCCCCCCCCCCCCCCCCCCTCATCCCATAAAAAAAAGGGGTGGGTGGGTGGGAGAAAAAAAAGAGAAAGATTGGAAAATGATAATATTGATAATAATTTGATACGCGTGTCTCCATATTCAATCATAATTATTACATCAATCTATCAGAAGTCAATATATATATATAATTATGTAATAAATTAAATTTATATCTATCGTAATCTCCTATAAGATTATTCTTATTGTAGAGTGATTTATTACTTTAAGATAGCATTTCAGCCAAGATGATCTAAGTCATATGCATGATCATAATGCATGTATCGAACGTCGAATCTCTTTTACCGAATTTCTTGAGGGCATCAACTGTCGCCTGTCTGTATTTAGAATATTGTCGCTTTTAAACAAAAACCTCGTATCTACAGCTTAAACAAGCTGTAGATACGAGGTTTTTGTTAAAAAGCATTGATATCGCACCTTGTTAACGGACGCAAATTCAATTAATCAAGCTCATTAAATTTCATCGGTAGCTCATCTTTTATAATAAATCTGTCATTTAGGTGTCATCTTTCAAAATCCCTTCACTTATGTACACTGTCAAACAACCCCTTACCTAGAATAGACGGGAACCTTTTCTCAAACAACAACATTTTAGGCGGTTTGATAAGGCACATCAATGTCCACACTTGAATAAAAACAATGGTGAAAAGTAGAATCGCATGGCAGCAAAATAAAGAGGATCTCAGTCTGTGTGCAGTTAAATTTATCCTCAAAGTAATGTCTAGTTCCTATTTTCATTTCAATCTTTTCTCTCAAATTTTCTCTGTGCTATAACGTTACGATTCTCTTGTTGGCTGATGACAAATATTTTATCGTCTTTGGATTCAAATCAGTGAGTCTTTTCATCATTAGAAGTGTCACTACCGACTACTGTTTTTTATGAAGGGGGTGTTAGTGTCCAGTCAGATTTATGACCTATCACAGCTATATGGGTAGTTTATGTCATCATGACGTATTGACCAAGTCTATCATCTATATGAATAATGACGTCGCGTGGCGAAGTATTGTGACACAGGAATGGTCTTTCAAAGTTAACGGTTAAGGTAGAATACCCGTAATGTGGTCATTTTCAGATTCATAAAACATCGGATTTTTTCGAGCTTCGTCGTTACGTATCCGAACTTATTCGGGTGCGGTCGTAAACATTCGTCGGTGGAAAATTCCATCGCCGAATGTTTTCGAAGTCGCCCGAATAATTCGGACGCCGAGCGAATCTCATTATGGGTAGACTTCCTATAAAGTTATATCCCAGGAAAGCCCTCTGTTCACCTTGAGTATTTTCACCATTGTTTGTATTAGCAGTGTAACTTTCGAAATTCTTTGAATTTATGGTAGGGGTAGCGTTCAAACTACATGTGATTGGATTAACGAGACTTTGTTGTTTCCTAGAATATATGCAATTGTACTGCAGATTTAATATGAGACTTCTATATTTATAAGAATGCGCTGACAAGTTGGCAATGCTTTTTTAAAAAAACGTCATAAACTAAGAGATATTGACGACGAAAATATTATACTACGTTGCTTTTCTTCAAACCCTCGTAACTAAAACTTATTTTAGGCTTAGTTAAGATGTAATTGAGGAAATCAGCGATTTGTCAGTAGTTTAATCTGCTAAACAAAACAATAATTAAACTTTTGTATTACTTTATATATTTAATAAGGGAATTACACATTGTGGTAAATTATGATGCCTGTAAATTTTTCATCTGCATTTCGGCCCCAGGCTTTAAAATGATTAATATTAAACGACAACACATCATAAATCTCTATGGTTTTGTACTGGTTTTGTCGCCGACAATCCTTTATGTGAATTTTAAAAATATTTGATAATGTTGTTTGCTTCTGTAAATTATATTTTACGAAGTCGGGAGTTTTTTAAAAATACTCAGGCGCGGGAGAGAACTTTACACCCCATCATTAACCCATTACCACACAGAGACTCCTTTTGACTCCCTACAAGAAACTGGCTGTGGAAAACATTGTGGAAAATGAAGAAATTGCTTGTGACAAGTAATTTCTTCATTTCCCACAATATTTTCTACAGAAAAAAAGACAAAAAATGTAAAATTTCATACAGTTTTAATTGTCGTCTGCAACATCTTTGAATTTGGAGGAGTCTTAAAGTTTGCCGTTTGGTAATGGGTTAAGTACAATACATTTCGTGCATCTTCGGCGTCAACCGTAGCAACGAAAATTGATGAAGGTATCCCTCGGTTGTAATCCTTAATCAAGAAATATGTTTGGCATCTTATCATTAACTAAATGTAATAACAGTTTACCATTTCTTTTTTTTGCCAGCACAACGAAAATAATTCAGACAGTTCTAATTGGAAATAAGCTTAAGACGACAAAATGAGCGTTACTTTGTTTATGGAGTTTGTACATTTTTGCATGAAAGTCATCTTCGCAAGCCAATGGTTCTACCTCCACTTTGTTCCTTACGTTCGTAAGGAACAAAGTGGAGGTAGAAACCTTGGCTAGCGAAGATGCATGAAAGTCTGCATTGTCTTCAAATCCATAATTTGTCTTCAACCCCTTTCCCTTGGATACGCCTAAACCAGCGTCTTATTACGGCAAGTATTATATCAGTATCATTTCAGTTTTCAAAGACCGTTTTTAAATTTTCACCAACCTAAATGGTGTCTTTTAAAAACGGTGCTACGTCATAGATATTCTTATTGAAAGTTTTAGAAGTTTCGAAAATTACAAACTATGACGATCGTGCTTGAAACTTGAAACTCTTCGTTGCTGCTTGTAAAACGTACGTCTAGACCTGGAAAAGGTTATTATGACATTTGAGTCATATGTGGATATAGATCAGACTCTACATACATACTGCTCTCAATAGCTTCTCCATTACCTTTAGCACCTCATTTTCAAGTACATCGAAACATTCTGATAATAATAAACTTAGCATTGTTCTCCCCCAGCACAATAAGCTGTTGGGGCCCCGATACGGCTTCAAGTAAATCATTGCAATGCATGCAGCTTTCGATCATCTAAATTTGTCAAACAGTGTCGACTTCTTTCCCATTATTTTATTTCTAAATTTTATAAAATTCATTTACCCTCATTTTGAAATGTCGTTCTGGTTGAATGTTAAAGTTTTGAAAGAATCAGCCATGCGGACTAGAGTGATAAGATCGTTTATTATGCTGGCGTTTAATTGGATCAACTTGTGACATAGAGATGTCGTTAAATGTAGCAATAAACCAAAAATATCAACTCTACCCTTCCTAACCTTTTGACATTTCTTTACTTTATCTAGCAACACAAGGGGTGGTTTTTACCAAACGGTATAAATCCTGCAGCAGATCCAGGATTTCTATGAAGGGGTTAGGGCATACAATAAGGGGGTCGTTTTCAAAGTTGTACACAATTTGGATTGATTTTCTGTATGAAAATGAAATAATCAGGCTACAGAGGGGGATAATCTGAACCCCCGAAGCCCCTCAGGATCCGCCACTGAAATCCCTGAAAACCTTTAAAATTACACAACAATCGATCCGATTGGCCGAGACATACGTCTCGTCCAATCAGATGGCTTGTAATGTAATTTTGCTTTGGACAGGAGATTTAGAAATGCTGGTGAATTCAGCCCGGTCGGTTCTTGTCGTTTGCAATGGAGAAGGCTTAGGAAAGTATTTAGGGAAAAATATTTTACATTTTATCAAAAAAATGAACGGTGGTACATGTAATCATGATATTACTTTTAATAATAATAACAACACAATAAATTTGTCATTCCATTAATGATCTAGAATAGTTGGGTCAAGGCCTAGATTTTTCTTCCAATCATAAGAGTGAACTCATACATTATGAATTTGAAATTCAATCAAAATTGAGAATTTGGATATTTAACATTTTTTACACAATTCCATTGATAGCTAAATGACTTTAATAACTCTGTTTGACAATATAGTGATTGAACCATTGGTAGCGCCGGACAAATTAAACACATTAAAAAATTCCGATTTACACCTCTAACCCCCTTTACGTGAAGTCGGTAAACAAAACCATTACCACCACGCTTTTACTAATTTTTCAAGAAGCATCGAGAAATTCAAAGGCGCCGATATTTAACCAATCACCAAACGGCATTAATTTAGTTCCACTGGTTTCCGTCTCTGATACTAAGTTACGTTGTAAGGAACATTTTTTTAAAATATAGGGTACCAGTTCAAATTCTAGTCTGGTTCAAATTCAAAGATTGCACAGACGACATTTTCAAGTGAATGAAATTTTACATTTTTGGTCTTTCTGGAAAGAAAACATTTTGGAAAATGAAGAAATTGCTTGTCACAAGCAATTTCTTCATTTTCCACAATGTTTTCCAAAATCTATATCTTGTGAGGCGTCGAAACTCGTCCTTATGCTGGAATGGATTAAAGTCAAAGATTTTTACAAAAATAGTTAGTCTATCTAAAATATTTCTATGCAATTGGGTCTTGAAGTTGAATAAAGCAGGCCATTTATAAGATTGACTGGGTACCCGTCAATGAAACACCCTCGCAGACGACATAATATTAAAGTGGTTCAAAAGTTGAAAACTTAGAAATCATAAATGTTTCTGAAACACCAAGTAATGATGTGGATGTAAATGGAGAAAATATAGTCTGACAGGGACACAATGTCAACCAAAATGGGGGTGGGGGTTGACCGGGAGGATTGGATTGAATGGAGTTTTTACGTCCCACTGAAAAGCTAAGGTCATATGGAGACGGGACGTCGATTTAAAGTCTCATCCGAAAGACTGGAGAAGCGGGGCGACCCCTGTGTTTCAAGTACAGATCGCTTCCACTGCACAACCCCCGCCCCGTTGACCGGGGGGGGGGGGGTGTTAGGGGCTCACACAGGGGAGGGGTATAAGTACCCAATTTGTAAACTTATTCTTTTTCTTCAAAAAAGTTGGAAGAACACCAATTAAATCTAAAATCTACTAGAAAATCTAATTCTGAGAGTTTGTATTCAGTAAAAAATGTCGTCTGCACACGAGCCAGACTGTCGTCTGCTCAGTAGAGAATCGTCTGTCAGACGAAAACGCAGACACAATAAAGATCGGGTGTTTTTAGGAACATTAATTCAAAACCTATCGTTCCCCAAACTAGGATTTAACATTTAGACATATATTTACTAAAGGTAAGGATGAAATATGTATTTTATTTTTCAACCCAAAATAATTGTTTTTTTTTTTGTTTTTGTTTTTGTTTTTTTTTTTTTTGTTTTTATAATAGACACTTGTGTAATAGTTGAAGACAGAATTTGTATTTCCTAAACAAACTTGGTAAAAAGTCATCTTTGTCCATTTTCAGTCTGTAAGTAGTTTACTTAACCCATTACCACACAAAAACTCATTTTGACTCCCTACAAGATATTGGCTTTGGAAAACATCGTGGAAAATGAAGAAATAGCTTTGACAAGCAATTTCTTCATTTCCCACGATGTTTTCTACCCTTATAGACCAAAAATCTAAAAATTCATTTACTGGAAATTGTCGTCTGCAACATCTTTGAATTTGAACCATTCTAAAATTTTGTTGTTTGGTAATCGGTTAAGACTTTGCCAAATACTATCCTGTTTGCTTTTTTGGATGGGCGGCCAAAAGTCTTTTTTCCTCTAGAATTAGAATTCGTTTCGAAAAATTGAATAAGTTTAAAAACGCACCCATCAAGCCGTAAAGGATAAAGGGTTTGGGCTGTTTTGAATATGACAGAGAGATAAAACATTGAAAAGGCCCACTCAGTATGCGACTTGATATGCTACCATGAACAGACAGGCGAATAAGAGTTTTTGAAAAATTATTATATTGTACAAAAATTGTGAGGATTCATGAAACTTGTTATGTTTATGAAAGCAGTTTAAGGATATTTGATAAATTAATTACGCGAGATTAAGGCATTACTATTATGGGATTAATTAATTTTGCATTTAAATAATTGCGATGAGATTGATTTAACGACGGAGGGAAATTAACAGGAACTAAACCGATATTTCCTGTTAGTGTTTCTATGCTGTTGGATTAAGAGTTTGATCTGAAACGGTGGAAAATTTGGATTTATTCAAAAGTTGAAGAGTATTAACATAAGAATGCATTCTCGTGTACTTCATGATATCTAACTATGTTGGAAAAGGATAACGAAAACGGTAAATATATTTATTTCTGTTTAATATTTCATTCAGAAGTGCGTTTAGTGCATACACGTCTAGAGTAATATTTCTTTTTTTTTATAGATATCTTAAAATCAGTAGACAAAAGCAACTGATCGTTGAAAATGCAAAATCGTGATGTCTTACTGTTATTATAAGTACACGTCAGTATACAGTATGTACATGTAAGTATACAGTCTATAGGAATCTTTGAGAGAAGTGAAGTATAACGCTGCTTTCCAACAAAAACCGCGTAACCGCAACTTAAAACAAGCTGCAGTTACTACGTGTTTCTTGAAAAGCGACGGTATATGAAATTGATGTGCATCAGGATATTCAGTTTTCCATCATAACTAAAACGGTTTCTCCCACTAACCCTTTCCCAAACAGCAAAAGTTTCGATAGTTCCAATTTGAAATCTGCTGCAGACGACGAAATTGATGTTGAAAAGATAAGCTTCCACCCTGCAACATTTCCTCAATTTATCGCCATACTTAATATGTAAGATGCGCCTACACTATCTACCATGGTCGAATTCCTGACTTGACATCGACGAGGAAACGCGTCCATAAAGATTTAGATTTATGAGTCCATGTCAAATTATTCAATTAAGATTCATTTCCAGGTAGTGCTAGATAATAATAAGCGGAGGATATTGACATAGGCTTGTGTAGACATAAACTTTTTATCTAAATTCTCTAATATCACTACATGGGCGGATCTAGAGGGGGGTCGGGGTCCTGACCCCTCCCCCTAGCATTGGCCTAAAATTAAATTTTATTTAGATATAGATTATTAAATATATTTAGTGCAACGTTACATATTTAACAGAATATTACATTTTAAGCCAGAATTTGGACTTGGACCCCCCCCCCCTCCCCCCTGGAAAACATTCTTGGGCTTGGACAACACCACCACCCCCCGCCCTGGAAAAAAATCCTTGATCTGTCCTTGCCCTATATTTTGGGAACTCATTTAAACCGCTTCGATGAGACGATTCAACTGCAATGAGTTCCCACAGTATAGGATTGATAGACGATAGAGGAAATATTGCAGTTTGGAAAGCCAGTACCCCCTCTTATCTGTACCTCTTTTTGAAGGTTGATTATTCTCAAAGAGATTTTAGTGAGACGAAAGTCAGTCTATCCATCATTTGATACTTCATATCTTCCGTTGTCAAGCCTTTCTCTTTCTGTCTCCACAGAAGCTCTCTATTTTGACAGAGGTCGTGTTGACAGTTAAACCACCTTCATGTATTTATGGTTATGCAAATTATCCATCATAAACGTGTCCCTTGCGTAACAAACGAGAAAAATTTTACACACTTTATTCGGAGAAGACAATACGAAAATATTTGAACAGTGATATCAATAGAAATGGGGCTTTGTGAAATTTATTACCAAAATGGTTTCAGATCAGTCTGTGTATACATGCTATGATGCAGTCTGACCACGGTCCATTTTTGTACAAGTATAACCATTCTAAACATGGTCGTTGAAACATTTTACATCATCCATACAAAAATGATGGACTTCGACTTGTCGTATAACTTTTTAATCCTTTCCCAAATCGCAAACTACGTTGCTGTTCAATTTGAAAGCAGTTGCCAATTACAAAATAAACATTGATAAGAATGGAATTTGTGGGGTTTTTTTTACAGCAGAGTTAATATTGAGACAAAAAGATAACATGCTGCTGCTATCATTTTTGTCCAAATGTCGTTCCATGTCCACCCTCCCTGATTTCTATTACGGTCACGTGATTACCTGTGATACGTGATATGGATCGAAAGAATATCTGGTTTTCACGTCAGTGTTCTCCCCAGCCCAATAAGCTGTATCGGCCCCACAACAGCTTTATCTAAATCAGTATTATGCCCCTACAGCTTCAAGAGCACCCCATAGCTTAATTTCTTCAAAATGGTCACCAAATAGTGGAATTTGTTGTTATTTCATGTCAAAAGCTGAAGAATTAAGGCATTTTGTACAATAGATATGCATAGAAACATTATGGAAAAAGAAGAAATTGCTTAGAAACATTATGGAAAAAGAAGAAATTTCTCAAAATGAGCAATTTCTTCTTTTCCCATTATGTTTTTATTCACAATTATTTGCATAAATACTGTGTTGTAAGCCTCCAACGATACAGCCACTACAGCTTAAAATCATTCTGGGGAAAACCCTGCATGTCTATGTAGGACAGGACAACAGGGAGAGGATTGGACGAAATTTAAAAACAAAATGTTGAAATGTCGACTATCATAAGGCATCAATATGGTATTGTAGCCGTATGTGTTCTTGATCTTTAAAAAAAAATGAAACTAACCTTAACGATGGATTTTTTGTAGGTTTCAAATGGAAAATGAGATAAGGGTTAATAGATGATTAAAGAAAACACTATCAGCTCAATCTTTCCACTTGCTTATTATGATAATTACCCAAATCAAACAACAATAAAATTTTATCAAATTTCTATGCATAATTACCTAAAGATTTAAATAAGGAAATTTAATGGTTAGTGTTGGTTATTATCTACCGCTTCAAATGGGAAATTGTCCATATGTTTCTTTTTTGGAAGAGTCGTTGGTTTAATCCCCGGTCTACGAGAAAAAAACATGGCAGACTTGAAACCGACGTCAAGTAAAGCAGTGTTATTTAAACAGACATAGGTTTCGCTACTGCAAATGTAACAACCGTGTTTCCGGAATTGGTCAAACATCGTGTTGTTCTGGAAAATGTTATGGCTTAAGGTAGTCCAGCACAAATGAGAGAAATGAGAGTCGTACGACGTTGGATTTTTTTTACGATTTTGTAAAGGTTTGTTACGTAGTCGACCTAATCGGATGGCGACGTAAACATTCGGTAGTGGAACGTACCAAAGCCATTTGACTGTGAAACGTATCACCACCGAAAGGAATGTACCGCCACCGAATGTTTATGATGGTGTCCGACGTCTTATGAATCTCATTAGGGGTCATTTCATCCAAATTAAAATCAATAGATATGCAACCGGATGCTAGATTATCCAGTTTCCCGTAATTTCCTCATTAGGCTACTTGAATTATGACCTTAATCCCCATTATTTAGAAGGTGACAAGAGATTAAAGCCATGTTGTTACAACCTCACAATGATAACGTAGGAGATCAAGGGGATTATGGGGATGAAAGGAAGCATTGCAGATTTGTCCATTGTTCAAATTGCGTAATAAATCAACAAATGCATTTAAATGATGATGTGCTTTGCATGGAGATTTAGCTTTACCGACAGAAAAACGTTATCCCCGTCTTTAATAGACTTTTTATGACCTATGTGAAGTAAAGTTAAACCAATTCTTGATGACGTGACTTTCACTTTTATAATAAAACAAAGAAAGAAAGAGAAAAAAGAAGAAGAAAAAACTCGGATGATTATGCAATTGGGGTCCAGACCCAAGTTGAATCTGGTTTCGAGACTTCTTTCCAAAGATTTTTAAGTCGAACAATCAAAAGCTTACGTGGAATAGTCAACTAGATACTGGTTTTCAAGATGGAAACAGTTTGAAACTTCAAATCAGGCCCCGGTTTCTCGAAAAAACTTAAGTACGTTCTCATGCTCAAATCTGAGCACCGTGCTCAAATCGCACGAAATGCGCGTGAACTTCAATCGAATACCCTTCAACGTTGGAGAGTATCCCTTTGAAATTGAGCATGTTCTCATGAGAATATACTTCATTTTTTTCGAGAAACGGGGGCCTGGTCAATCAATCATTTTCTTATTTTCTTGAAATCATAACAGCGCATTTCTATTTTTTGAAATCTAGACACTTGTGCCTCCCTTTCAATTGAAATTATGTAAATATCCAAATTTCATAAAATTATGTTTTTGAAGCCATTTGTATTGAAAAAGCGACACATAATAACTGCAAATAGAAAAGGGTTGCGGATAAGACGTTAAGTAAACAAGAACTGAAAGGGACTGTAAAGAATAAAAAAGCAAAGCCATAGAAAATCAGAGACACCTCGCTAAATACAACCTCTCCTTATCTCAAGGGCTATGTTTATACTGGGTATTAGGTCGCCTTTAATATTAACTCTTTTCTTAATTAAAAAATTTGGAAGAATCCAATTATTTCTCTTTTATTTTTGGAAAGTCCATTATTATACATGTATATATTTAAGGTAATTGCAGTTAATATGGTTACATGTTCATCGTTGCAAAAAGGGAAAGCAAAGATCAGCATGCACTAATGTGCATGCTGATCTTAGCCTTCCCTTTTTGCTATAGTATTCAAAACAAAGGTAATATTAAAGACATCATCACCTTAAGATGACCAGATAAGGGTCAAAGAAAGGACTATTATTTGATCTTATGACTTCGGGGTCCAGAATTGGTTTAAGCTCTTCATTTTCGGTTATGACTTTGAGAGGATTTAGGCATGGATGATATTTTGTATGCAATTTTAAAGCAATTTGCATTTTACTTATTTATATGGATTTGTTTGGTATATGTGTGAGGTTTTGCACACGAATTAAAGGTAATTTGCATTTAAGATTTTACTTATTTATACGAATATGCATTTATTTTGAGTGATGTTTTGCTTAAATGATCAGAGTTTTATTTATTTATATAGATTCACGTCGGATGATGTTTTGCATATTACTTTATGGTAATTTACATTTTACTGTTAAAGGGGGAATGGCACTTAAAATCATGCAAATTTTCCGAGAACTTCGTACAAAATAAATATGTATTATGAAAATATGGCCTTTTAATTGCATCTATGCCAAATCTTAGCTTTCTATCTTGTGTATTGGCTAGGGTGTAGACGGATTTAAAACCCCATATGTTCCATTGGTAACCGGACAAAATCCCCTTAGGACAAAATCCCCTCAGTCATTTTTTGCATAGGCGGACAAAATCCCCTCAATAGAATTAACTGGGCGGACAAAATCCCCTCGATAGAATAACTAGGGCGGACAAAATCCCCTTGGTAGAATTTACTGGGCGGACAAAATCCCCTTGGTAGAATTTACTGGGCGGACAAAATCCCCTCGGCAGAATTATTAGGGCGGACAAAATCCCCTCGGTAGAATTAATAGGGCGGACAAAATCCCCTCGATCTATTTTTAAGATGTTCAATGTATTGTATTGTTTCTGGGTTATTTGTTTTATATATATTAGAATTGTATTATTTGATATGTGTAGACACAATAAACAACAATTTTTTGTCAACTAATAAAAGTAATTGGTTATTAAAGCACACAAATATTTATTTGATTAGCGGCACATGACTTATCAAAGGAGGGTATAATGAAATTAAAATTATTTGAATTTTAAATTGCTTGTTTGTACACGATGATAGAAAACGGAAGCAATTGAATCTTCAAAAAGAAATGTTCGCTACTTCTTTGGTATTTTTTCTTTATTATTATTTTTCCTAATCAAATAAAGTAACTGTTTGAGTAAAATTTAAATTCCTATAAATTCTTATTTCTCATCTGTAATAAATTATATCCTTAAAATCACTGTTATGTTTTTGTACCTGGACGTCCAGAGAAAAAACTAAAAATCGAATTTGATTAGTTATATTACCATGCATCAATTACATTTAATTAATTCTATCAGCGACTCTACCTACCTGCTGAGGGGATTTTGTCCGCCCTAGAAATTTTTCTGAGGGGATATTGTCCGCCCTAATAATTCTACCGAGGGGATTTTGTCCTACCTGATAATTCTGACGAGGGGATTTTGTCCGCCCTAAACATTTCATTGAGGGGATTTTGTCCGCCTTAGTATATCTATCGAGGGGATTTTGTCCACCCTATTAATTCTATCGAGGGGATTTTGTCCGCCTATGTAAAAAATGACCAAGGGGATTTTGTCCTAAGGGGATTTTGTCCGACATTCTGTTCCATTATTGTAAATATTATCCCCGGGACAACAAATCATGGGGTTTTAAATCCGTCGACATCTAAGCCAATACACAAGGTAGAAAGCTAAGATTTGGCATATATGCAATTTAAAGACCATATTCTAATAATATATATTTATTTTTTTGTACGAAGTTCTCGGAAAATTTGCAAGATGTTAAGTGTTATTCTGCCTTTAAATATAGGGAAGGGTGCATATTCGGTGTTAAATTGTGTTTGAAATAAGATGCTTGTTTCATAAAAATTGGAAGGTATATTATTTTGTACTAAAAGATACTGTTTCATATGTTGTCATTGTTGAACCCTTTTTTGATACAGTGAATTGCGTCCTCAATATTTCTCTATCATTCAATTCAGTCTTTCTCAATCAAACAATGTGTTCATGTTCCTAGTTGCTTTCAAAATCATCGAAGGAAAGAAAATACGGCAAAAACAGAATTTCATTCTGTAGAATGAAAATGTCAAGTATTTTCAGGTCTTTTTTCTATAACGAAAACAATGCCACTTTTATCAATGATGTTTGCTTTAAACTAAAAGAAACACGCGAAAATCCAAAACTAATTTTTGATATCCGTGTAGAAATCGTCTATAAAATCTTTGAAAGAAATGAAAAAAACAAAAATGCTGATAAACTGAGATTCCTTTTTTTGTACTGTTGATTAAGTCAAATGCGGGTGCTTTAAAGGACAGTTTTTTATCGTTTAAAAAGAGGTATTTTAATGAAATGAACAAAACATTCCGTTATAGATCATTTTGCGTCACCTACTCATGTTAAAGATTTCGTTATCAGACATTAAGGGATGATAATAAAAGGGTTGTGCATTTAATGTATTTGATTTACGAATTATATTACAGTTTGTCAAGATTTGCGAGCACTCATTCATCTAAGCACGTGTCTCGTGTCACGTATAAAGGCTCGTTATGAATTCAACAAACTATGAGTCTGTGAACGACCATCATGACATACGTGACAGAGACTGATCACTTTATGCCCTTGGAAGCGCAATCTAGTCGCGATTTAGTTTTCTTTCTATTCATTGTTTGAATAAAAGTCCGAGTGCAACAATATCAATCTCTGCTTAACCTGATTTGTCTCAATGTTGGTCTCAAATAGTTTATTGGACTTTTTGGTTTACAAATACAACTGGCTTGCATTCACCTTTTCTGAAAAAAAATCAGTGAGAATTTGAACTAAAAACTTGTAAATCCGAGTCAAATATAGTAAATATTTTTAGATAGAACTAAGACTGAAGAAATATAAAAATCAAAGGCAGTGAAGTAGATCACACCCTGGTTAGACAGGGTCGATTTCTCAAGACTTGTGGCATGAGCCCATTTTACTATATATATCTAATAGGCCCGTTTCGTTGTCTAGTGACAATGCTTGTCATCCAAGATATAAAGTTCCATTTTTGTATGACGTGGGACATATAAATAGATCCGTCACCTGCATGAAGGATAATTCAAGACGGATATAAAAGATTGTTTGTTCATTGTATCTGCTCTACGATTTTTTGTTACTCTTAACGCGACGTTAAATAGACAAATAAAACGTTATAACCATTTATTTTCAAAAAAAAAAAAAGTTTAATTTCATAGCGACATTATCTATTTTAAGAAAAGTTAAAGGTGCATTTCGTCGTACGAGTGCTCGAGATAAGATAACCATGGAAGAATCGAAAGTTTGAGTAGGCGTAAATTTTTACATTACATACATGTCACGTACATGTAGGTCTTATCGTCGATGTAAATGCAAAACCTCGTGTGTCGATTTTTGCGATTTTCAAGGTAAAATATTGTGTGTCCAATTAAAACAATTCTTTTAGGTTTTGAGATATTTTTTCTTATCAGCATTAATGAAACATTATTTGTGAACAATACGTCCAAATTTCAAGTAAAACCTTTCAGTTCGAATAAAGTTATAACACTTTTTTTACTTCCGCGTCAAAATCTTCCAAAAACGAGATACGAGGTATCGCATTTACAACGACGTTATGCTTACCGAGGGTGGTTCTCAAATCATGCCCAATATGGATTGATCATTGTGTAACCGATCTTCTTTGAATTTCATAGTTTTGAAAGCTCTGCGACGAAAAGACTTCAGACGTATGAAGAACACATTGATATGTTTGTACTTAAAGGGAATTATGATAAAAGCACATTAAATGTGCCAAACTACATGGAGACCCAGGAAAAGAGGAAATACCCATACTGTGTAGTTTTGTCGAAATGCTAATCCAATATATAGTATACCACATTATGGATATATCGCATTGCAATCAAGTAAAATTTGACTACCAAATTTCGCCCTTCTAAAAAGCAACCAACAACAACAAAGAAGAAAAAACATCGTATTTACAGCTTTAAACAACTTGTATCTACGGGAGTTTTGATGAAAAGCGAGGAATGAAGCGACCGTTAAAGTGCAAAAATATCTTTTTAGAAAAGTATCAAACAATATGTCAAGTTTGACATTCGATGATCTGTTATAAAAGGTTATACCTCGCCATACCATGACAAGGCCTATCTTCGCACGGGTACCATAAATCGAGTCTTTGTAGATTGAATGTCCTCTGATCAATACTGATTATCTATCAGATCATTCAGATATTGCTATCGATTAAGTTTACCCTTTCCTCAAAGGTACATGATTTTTGAGAATTGATTCAAGCAAAATTTGGAAAATATTGAGAGACAAAGAAGAAAATGCTGATAATCAGCATTTTCTTCTTTTCTCTTGATATATTCCAAGTTATAGTATACTAATATCTTGCTTTTGGAGACATTTATTTCGCCGTCTGCAAGGCATGTGGAATTGGACGTGCTTGAATTTAAACGTCGTTTAGGAAAGGGTTGATTTTAATCAAACTTTATCTGTATTTCAATGAATGGGTGAGGGTCATGCATGTTGAAGCTATAGAAAATAAATCTGCCTGAACCGTGGACTCGTAATGGGGTCAAATGGGACTCGTTATGAGTAAAGGGGGCTTATTTGATGTGCGTAAACTATCGACTCTGGTCAACTTGCATATTCGGCGCCCTGCTTAATTGACTTTATCAAATTTATGTAAAATATTTCCAAAAGCGGTGAAAGTAAAGTTAACTTGACCACGGTGCATATTGTGAAAGCTGCATTTCTGTATTTTTTGCCCCGTCAAATAGATACAAACACTTTTAACATGTCTCTAGGTTTTCGTTACAAAGACATCTTGAGATTAGAACTTTAGTAGAAATCTAACGTTCCTTGTCTCATTCTCGTTACAGTAAATGCGTCTAGTCATAAGCTTATACACGGCGGGGAATTATTTGACACAACAAAAACATTTTAAAATTGTTATTGACGAGCAAACAAAATTTTGTTTGCTCGCTAATAAATTCTTTATCAGGTCCCGAATAAAGATCCATCACATCCATCAAATCTTCTACATTCTTTGCACATTCGCTGCTTAAAGCCAAATGTAAATCGGTCACGTCCAAAGAGATTTGGTGAAGGTATTTTGCAATAACTGTTGTTGTTGTTTCACATGGCGACCAGTGTTTGTTGAAATTGAACTACACGTATTTCAAACCTCAATGAAAGAAGTTGAACCCCCATTATAAAGATCGTGGATCCGACCTTGCAGGCTGATCTAGTCCTCATTGGTCTCAAATCCAATAAGAGCTTTGTTTTCATTGATAGCTCTTAATTTCTTTCCAATTTGGAATTGATGTTCTTCTCCGATGCTATTGATTTTGTCAACATTTTATTAACATTATACCTCACGATAAATGACCCGGCAGAGCATCTCATTCGATTAACATGGGCTGCTCTGCCAGGTCATTTATCTTGAGGTATACCAGTGTATACTTGCAAGCCCTTTTACTCTGTTTGGATATGTTTCACTACTTCGCTAAAGGGACTGTCACGAATGTTTACCACTGGTTATTTTGGTTTGTGTTTGTGTAAATGTTTGCGTGACTTCATTTAGAGGGACTACGTCTTTGTTTAGCCACCAACCTTTTATCTAATTGAGACAAATCCGCATTAAGATGGCCAGATAAGAGGGCCGGGATTTTATAGTTAAAGCCCTGTCATCAGGGGCTTCAGTCATTAACTAGTTAGACTGTTATCTGATCATTAACCCTTCATCAGACGATATAATTAAAATCTTAAATAGAAGAAAAAAGAAAAGGAAAAAATAAAGAAGAAAAATGGACTGAGTAATTAATATAGAACTTGAGGTAATTTTTTCTCCTTTCAAAAATTCGCTGCATCACATTTGATAGGTAAACACTGCATTGCCATGAACTATTTGAGGAACCAGTAAACGACATGGTAATAAATCGTCGCATTTCAAAATAAACCTTATAACTTGTTACGAGTTTTTTTCTGGAAAAGCAGTGATATGTCACATGTATGTACTCATTTCGCACAAGGGATACAACCTATTACGCCGAGTAAGATAATTTACGGACAACACAAGAGCCGCGTGCGATTTAGGCCAAAAATTGTCTTCCGGAAGAAGAAGACCTTAAATTCTGTTCGTTTTATCTCTTCTGAAAGTAGACTGGTACCCATTCGTGTAAATAACTGAATTTACGACTGGGAACAGGTACTGCATTCTGTCCTTTGATTGGTCAATCGATATAATCGATAGACCAATGAAACGGCTCGGCGTATGGAAAGCGTCACCTGTCCAGGCCGTCTGAGTGACCGTCAGATATTAGCTATTACCGTACTTAAATCCGTAGTAGATTTCAGGTACGGAAACCAGACTATTCTGAAAGCAGAAGAGTCACGTGACAAGCACTTCCGACTAAATCGAACGGCCCTCTTCTATTTCTGGAAGCTCTTCTAGCTCTTCTATTTTTGAGCAGAAGACGGAAGACGGAAGAGGTCACGTGGTCGGCAACATGAGAGCGTCTTTAGTTACAAAGTACAGATTTTCTCAAATACTGAAAATAGCTAGTTTACAGCTAGTTTGTATTAATTTTGGGATCAAAACGAGAACAAATCTTGTGTTTTTGAAAAAGAAGTGTCTTTATCAGTACAAAAGGAAGGGTACCCAGTCTACCGAATTGGAGCTGGCCATTCTAATTTCCTCCTTTTTGAAGAGCTTTTCGATAGAAAAGCCACTTCCGTTTTCAAGACATGTTCGATTTATTTTTAGTCTACCGACTTCTACGCGTCTTCTATCACGTGACCAAACATCTTCTATGACGTGGTCTTCCGGAAGAAGAAGATGCCAAATCGCACCGGCCTAAGTGTATTTATGATACAGATCGATTCTTTAAAAGTTATAAAATGCTTATTTTGTACAAGTCACCTACTTTAAATGTTTCGACTTGCTGCTATCATCACTGATTATATATTATTTCATCTTCGTTTTAAGAAACCTTAACATATAATCGTAATAAATATTGTCTTCCATACCGTGGTTGGCACGAGAGGGCGTCACAATTTCAAAGGCTACTTGTAATTATCTCACCGCCCTATCCGGCTAAAGGTTGTCATCTACTAGATCGCAGAGTTGATAAGTCCGTAATGACATTTCAATCAAGCCCTTTCCGGATCAATTAAATCGAATTACCCTAAACCCAGTCAGTGCATTATGCGATTCGTACCCTTTATGCTTCGTCATCATAAATTACCATTATACCAGTGCTGTTTTTGCCAATGTTTTTTTTTAAACCCAAATCGAAAAACAAGTATACAATCAGACAAATTGTTAATACGTATATTTACCTCAGACGTGAGAAAAGCAAAATTTTAGTGGTAACATTTAATAAATTGCATGCGATTTTGAAAAATATCTTTTTAATCAGAGCGTATAAAATTGTTGATTGATTTTATATCGTTTTAATTGAATTAATTTTTATTGGCTAAATTTCATTAATGCGCAAATTGAAACACATAATGCACATTTTAACATACCACACACGTTTAAATTAAATAAAACACGACCGTCATGCAATACATGTTTATCCATAGGTGGAAAATGATACGTAGGAATTGACCAAACGCCAATCGATAGATCGCTCCGCCCCCAATATCACGTGACGTATCGATTCGGAATCTAGGACAACGAACACATGGCGGATGTAAACAAGCTGAAGGATTTACCGGCCGGTATCGGTACTTTCCAGCTATTTGTTCTAATATCGACGATGTTTCGACAACCCTGATAGGGAATGGAGTTTTCAAAAGAATTAAGCTACGTTCATAAGGTTAAATTTCGAAGAAAAATGACAACAACATCGCTATAAAGCCTAAAGGCGAGTGTGATACGGAATGCAGATCAACACAAAGCATTACGAATGTGTTGGTTGACACACAAAAGAAAGCTGTTACAGAAGCTTTCTTTGGCTGCAAGGGTTGTTATTATTTCATTTCAATTAAATGAAGATTTTCCTTGCGCTTCGCCCCAACATTTAGGGCATTTAGCACGCATACTTTTACTGTTTAGGGTTATTTTACAAGTGTACCTTGGTTCGGCAGTAAAGAAATTCGGACATCAAGATCTTCCTCCACTATGTAGACTCTACACGTATTTGTGTAAGGAATCAGTGAAGCGTAAACGTCTTATCATATAGACTAAGCATTTCATTTAATTCTTTCCCAAACAATGACGCCTTTTGAAAATCTTAACAAGGTTTGTGAAAACATTTAGACAAAAAGTGAAAACCCTTTCCTCAAAAGCAAAAATGTTGGATGTGCCAGTATGATAAGTTCCTCACTATCAATAGTTTGATTTTTTCATCAGCATATTTTCCCAAACTTGTCTTAATCAGGTAATGTTGGCTATAATGTGTGTTTGGGAAAGGGTTAAAAAATATAGCCATCATTCATCTTCATAGCAAATTCCAGCTCTATCATTTGGCAGGGCTGGGGGTGAGGGGGTAGGGTAACTGGTACAAATGACTACCTTTATTGTTCAAAATAGAAAAAAATATAAGAAAACAATGAGGCAACAGAAAATGCTGATAACCAGCATTTTTTCCCTTTGTCTCAATGCATTTTACTTTTATTAAAATTTTATAAATTTTGTCATATGCAACAATGTTCAAATTGAACCAGTCTGAAATTTTAATGTTTGAGAAAGTTTTAATTCACTTGACCCACAAAATCCTGTCAGAGAAAACAGGCCTGTAGGAAGCAATTTCATATGGGGGGGGGGGGGGGGGGGGGGGCTATTTAAAGCCCTTGTCCTGAATAGGGGGGGGGGGCTAATTTGGATTTTCCCAAAATTTTCAGTGTAAAATTAAGAAAATTTGGCATTTTTCACCAACTTTGGGGGGGCTTAGCCCCCTAGCCCCCCTGTTCCTACGGGCCTGGAAAGCGACTCCTGCACAAGTCCTACACAACAGTGACATAAACCAAGGGGGTCAAGGATTAAACCAGAACCTGTTTCAACAATGGTTATTGCAAAACCGGGTACCCCGAGGCCTGAACAGGAAGAGGCGGTATTTTATGACTGATTTTGGTGATAAATTTTTTGTTGGAAATGAAACTGACTTTTTATTCAATACAAGTAATTGAATACATATACAAAACAAGCAATATTCTTTTATTATTAATACATGTAGGTATTGACAGTAACAAACAGACAACAGAGACACTATGAGGATTTTCTTCTGTTCAGAATGTTCTTGATCTTTAACTGTTCTCCTGGCATCTTCATATCCCAGTATTTATTGAGTCAATTTCTCCTTTCACATGCTGTTTTAGGCACCAGGGACAGAAATTCTTCTAGTGATACAGCTGGAAGTAAAAAAAAAGTTTTAATTCTTGATGTCATTCATTCTTGTAGGCATTCCATTTTTAAAAGGCTTTATAAACATTTGGACAAAAGAAAATTATGCAGATAATTAGCATTTAAATGTTGGGATACCATGATATTGTTTGCTTTTTGTTTTAATCAATGCTTTCTGAAACAAGACATGGTTTTGAGATCCCTAATAAAAATGGTTTTCGGAAAACATTGAGAGAAAAGAAGAAATTGCTTATAACCCATATTTTCTACTTTTGCCTTGACATTTTCTGTGTTTTTATAGATTTTGTTCTCTGCATCAGCTTATAAATTGGAACAGTCCAACATCTTTACATCTGATCCCTATAATGTTTTAGTTATGTTAAGGTAGTCCATCCCGAATGAGATTCATGCAAGGTCATAATTTTCCGTGACATCGTTAAAAATGTTAATGAATCCCAATCTATTTGGGCGCTGTAAAGATCTGACAGTTTATATTGTTCCACCGCCGAATGTTTATACCACAGCCCGAACAATTCCGATGTTGCATAAATCTCATTAGGGACTGACAGTGACTACCTTAATACTAGGCTTCTTTGGACTTAGGTACTTATTTACAAATTAATCATATTCAGTCCATGGCTCAGACACAACATAGCTGTCTCAGTCTGTTTGTAGTGTCTTAACAAAAGGATAAAAAGTGTATAGCTTCATATTTTTTTCAAAACATTGCCTGATCTGATCACCTAAATGAAATAAATTTTCTTTTATATGCATAAATAATTATAAAGCATTCATTTTTTTTCTTTTGAATACATGTTCACAAATGATATAAATATGTGTGTATACATCAAGCGCGGATCCACATATTTTTCCCAGGGGGGATTCCGATCTTTAACCCCTTTATTCGCCAAATTTCAGGGGGAGTCAGGTCCCTGACCACCCCTGGATCCATGCAGATACATGTCATACCATGAAGGACTAAATATAACAAATGGTTTGTCGTGGCATACAGGGACAAATGGCGCAGCTTATATGGGACATAACCAGCAATTTTTTTGATAACCCCTTTTTTCGCCAAATTCCAGGGGGGTCATGACCCCCTGACCCCCCCTCTGGATCCGCACATGTACATGTGATTGGGTTTTGTCCTAGTGTTTACCTTGTGATTTCTTCAAGCGGCTAGCCCAAGCCTCTTTTTTATTGTCGGTTCTGAAAGGGCTCGTTTCTTCGCAGGCAGCCTTTTAGCAAAATTCTTCAGTCAAATCTTCTGGTAATGGATCTGGGTAATAATTGTCTTTTGGACTGCCCCCTGTGAAGTGCTGAAGATAGAAAGAAGGGAAACTTTAAGTAAAAACGCTTTCCCAAACAGCAATGTTTTATATGGTTCTGACTTGAAAGCTAAAGCCGGAAAACAAAAATAAGTAGTTTACTTTAAGCTCATTGTATATCAGTCCAAAACTGCTCGTCTTTAGGAAATGGTTAACCAATTCTAATTCACAACAAAAGCCGAACTTGAACCGACACCGGGGGGGGGGGGGGGGGGTAATAAGTCGACGATAAATCTGCTCACCTTCGCGCAAACAAACAGCAATGTGATTTTCCTGAACAATTTTCAGGTTGAGCCTGTCATGAGGACGTCCGTATGTTTAAATCCATCCGATTCTTATGCATTTTTCGAGATTTTCCCCGAAATCTCGGAACGACACACCTTGAGTACGATCCGTTAAACGACAGTCTGGTTACAAATGCACAATCGGAATCGCTTCACAATTTTCCATCGTCGAATTTACACCATAGTAAACAATATGTCCAAACAAAAAACAGTATATTACTTTCTTTGCTTTAAAAATGCGTATTATCGATATCGATGATGAAATGTCCATTGTCCTAGAAGCGTGGTTTGTTTATTTTACGCTGAGGTCGTGACCCGGTCGTGACCTATTTCCTGGTCATTCATTGGCTAATCGATTTTTTAGACTGGGAGTCGGCGTTTGGTCAATTATCGACCAACACCGGCTTCTGTCTAGGTGCAGTCTGGCCGGGATTCGTGCTGCCCACTTGTAGACCTACTTATAACACGTTTCTAACCCTTTCCAAAACAAGACCTGGTTTTGACGTCCCTATAAGAAAAGGCTTGGGAAAACATTAAGACAAAAGAAGAAAATGCTGATCATCAGCATTTTCTCCATTTGCCCCAATATTTTCTGTGCTGTAATGCATGCAAATCCCTTCTTTATCAACACATATTTTGTCATTCGAAGAAACACAACACGGGAAAAGTCCCAATATTTGCCATTTGGGAAATGTTTAAAGAAGTCGCTGAACACCAATTTGAAGCTTGATCAGACAGTGCTCTGAAATACCCCAAGAGTCCCTTTTCAAGATCCCGACTAATGCACAGTTTATGCATTTTCTTTTTCCTTTTAATTATATGTATAATCCGATTTTAAATGGACACACTAGTACAAAATCAAAAAATATTTTTTTCAGAATAGTCCAGATTAATGATCGTTATCCTTGCTTGGTCGATATACTAGAATTGTCAGCCAATCTATTTTTGTGCATGATTTACCTTTGATGTTTAGTCGTGTTTCATTATTGAAAACGACTTCTGTCGTGAATTTTACCCATTAAGATATACTACAAAGACCAAATGGGACTTAATAAGATTGCTCTTAGAAACTATAATTAAAAGTTAAGCTGTATAATAGCAGAAAAGGACTGTATTTAGAGTCTTAAAGAATTAAAAATGTTGGTTGATTGGTATTCTTCGATTGTGAAAAAGTCGATCATGGCTCAGAAATTGGAATTTTCTATTCTGCTTTTTCTCTCTTTTACAGGTCTCATATTTTATGATTCTATGATACGTCAAGGGTATATTGATATAATTCCAATTTATGCTTAAATTGCATTATTATTTTTCTCTTTTCAGAAACGTGACGTAACGGTTGGTCAGAAATAAACCCATCCAATGACGGGGCATACCGGCAACATGAACAAGATGTTCCGGTGGTTGAAGGACAGAAGAAAGGTGAAGGGTGAGAAGAAGACGCAGGCAGAGGACGATTACGGGTTCCGTAAGAAACACATCATCGTGCAGGAGACGGAGAACGGACATTCCGTAATTATCCGGGACAATGGTACTACTATCGTGTATCCACAGAGTTTCTGCAAACTTAACTACCGAGCGCGCATGCCTACACCGACACAAACCTATAGGGAGACTTCGTCACATATTTACGACGAAATACCCGAACTTCCAGCTAGAAAAAGACTTGATATCAACTCACAAGCACAGGACGTGGATATTCTGAAAGACACACATGACGCAAATGTAAATGATGCACAAAAGGTGGATTTTAGAAACGCTATCGAAGTTGGACCTTATCTAATAGTGCCAATAGTCAATTCTGCAAATTCTAGAGATGTTGAAATCTTTAAGCGTAACGACGTCTCTATAACTTCTGGTCAAACACAAGACAAACCAACTGAGTGTCAATGTGAATGTGTGACGACGTGCAAGTGCTTTGAAATTCCCGATTTGTGTTCGCAACAACAAACAACAAGTGTTCATAATAATGGTTCTGATCAACGCGATCTCTCCGTTCTTAAAGATGCTAAAGTGGTGCTTACTCGCTGTGTGAAATCAAAGTCAGATTTCAACGTAACGGACATAAACGTTGACGTGTCAGAGTTATCTAACCGTGCTATAGACTTGTGTTCATTCGATAATGGTGCCGTAAACACTGATGTTAATCCACGATCTCACTTGGAATCTCCGGATTCTGACGATACTTCCCGAACACTCACGGGAACACCCGAAACATCCCGAACAACGCCCGACACATTGTCGGACAGACCGAACTCATGTGCAATATCTGAAAAGACAGACGATGTTTTGCTGGCGTCAAATGACGGCGTGGATGTTACTCCCGTTGTGGACGTGTCTAACGTAGTTGACGTTTCTAACGTTATCGGAAATACAAATAAATGTGCTTATAATTTTGACTGTATCGACGGGTGCTGCGAGTATGACTTCAGCACTTCCGGTGAAAGCGACGTTTCTAGTTCAAATGACTACGATTTGTATTTATCAAAAATCGAGAATAATTTGAAACTGAAACACGACGTCCGTAATATGATCAGGAATATCGAGAGTACGATTCCGGAAGGAGACGAGGATGACGTCACAAATCACGATGACGTCGAGACGATGACGTATGTATCTAGTCTATCTGAATATTCGTCAGCTACAAGTCATGTGAGTGACGTATCAGCGGACAAGTCGAGTAGTGACGATAGCAGCGGTTATTACGAATGTACGGACGACATGCCGGCATTACGTGAGCGTAAACGTCAAACACGCGTAAATCTTGAACGTTCTGTATCTGCTCCGGTATCTAACCCGGCACACGTCAAAAAGGTGTTCAAAATCAACCAAAAACTAACCAAAGAGAAGTCAAAATCGAAAAAATCTCAACAGAGTTCTCGAAGTAACTCCTTCGATTGTAATTTCTACAAAGCTCTCTCGGACGAAGACAAGGAGATGTATCTATTTCCGTCCGGTAAACAGTCCGACTCGTCCATCACGTCTGGTACCCGTCCAGGCCGCAGTAAGCCTGTGTTGACGCCGCAGCCGACACCAGTTTACATGGAACCATACAGGGGGAAGTCACGCAGCCATAACAGACTACTGGGCGATCTGATACGCATGAACTACGATAAACAATTGTTCATCCATTGACTCATTCAAAGAACTACCATTTTCGTAAAATGAATCCATCTGATTAGCAAGTTTTTCGGAAACCAGTCTTTGCTGGGAATTCAGAGTTATAGTGTCTACACCATTCTAATGATTTTTAGCTCCAAAATTCTGCATAACTGTCGCTAGATATTGTAATCCAGGCTTCTCCGCAGACAACCTGAATTGAATCCGGTGCTAATCTGACGGACCAGTAGGGGGTCAACTTCTATGATATTTTCTTCTGACCAATCAAATGAATGCTTTCAAAATTCTGTCGTCAACGAGGACACATTTCAATGCAGAAACATGACCACTTACTGGTGCATCACAGATGTTACTGTCGGGTAACATCGGATTTGAATTAGATTGTCACATTGGGCCGCTTAACCCTTTCACACACATTGATGCTTTTGGACGCCCCACAAAATAAATGCTTTGTAAAACATTGTGGAAAATGAAGAAATTGCTTGTTATAAGCAATTTCTTCATTTTCAATAATGTTTTCTACCAAGAAAGACTAATAAATGTTAAATTTTGTTTAATGGAACTTGTCGTCTGCAACACCAATTAGTTTGGACTAGGCCAAAATTTTGTTGTTTGGTAATGGGCTAAAATATTTTTGTCTGTCAGTTTAGTCTATCCAGTCACTTGTATTTCGTCTACGTCTACAAAATTTATTTATGTCACATGCTGTAACAAAACCTTCCTTGTATGATAAACTGCAATTAAATGCAAATTATGTTTCAAAAACATGTTCAACCCTTTCCACATAGGAATATCGTCGTTGTAAATGCAAAATCTCGTATCTCGGTTTTGTAAAATTTTAAAGGGGAGGGAAAAAAGTGTAATAACTTTTCCCAAACTGAAATGTTTTACTTGAAATTTGGACATATTGTTCACAAACAATGTATCATTAATACTGATCTGATCGTTAAAATATCTCAAAACCCGCGAGAATTTTTAAACTGGGCACACAAGTTTGTATTTAGAAAATTGCAAGAATCGACATACGAGGTTTTGCATTTACAACGACGATATGTGAAATCTTTCAATATACAAAGACCACGAAATAGGTTTTTGATACTTGAAGGTGAAATGACCAGTCTGGTTATACAAATTTCCCCCCATCGTCGTTGTAAATGCAAAACTTCGTATCTCGTTTTTGGAAAATTTCAAAGGGAAGGGAAAAAAGTGTCATAACTTTTCCCAAACTGAAATGTTTTACTTGAAATTGGGAAATATCGTATACAAAAAGATTCAAAGATTCAAAGATCCAAAATTTTATTCTGCATATAATCCACAACATATAGGATTGTGACAGAAACACATAACATATAACATGGCATACAAACAACAACGAAAGAGAATCCAATCTTTCCACCCCAGTGAAGTGAGCAAAATGGATTCACGTTCGCATAGGTGACATCACAGTATTGTAACGAATGATTTGCCATCAATACTGATTAGTAAAATATCTCAAAACTTGCAAGAATTGTCTGTAACTGGGCACAGAAGTTTGTATCGACATACGAGGTTTCTCATTTACAACGACGACATGCTTTCAATGTTTCGTATGATATAACAGAGCAAAAGATAAAAGCCAAGAGGGGTAAATACATTTTATTCTTTTCATTTCAAATCCTAAACCTATGTTGTGTCTCTGCGAGACAATTCTATTGAGTACCGACAACAGAGTTTGATGAACGTTTGGTGGAATATTTCATTTTGAAAAGCGGTCACTATCTGCATCTTCGATATACAGTCAAATCTCTTTATGTCGAACCTCCCTTAGCCGAAGTTCTCCCTACGCCGAAGTAATTATCAAGTCCCGATTCTTTTGCTCTTTATTTCTATATATTTCAACCTCTATACGTCGTTTTCTCTTGCACGAACTTCCTCCTTACGTCGAACCAATTTCGAAGTCCAACCGCCTATATTTGCTCACATTCACACCTCTATACGACGAACCTCAAACTTACACGATAATAATTGCAATCAAGTCAATTTTTCACACCTTTCGACCCGTCAACTCGAGCAATCAACACAGGTGTTCACCTTTATCGAATATTGATTTTTACCTGATTGTGTTTGATCTTTTGTATTAATTACTGTTGAGGACGTCACGAGTGGCTGATTTGATGATTTAAAATAAAAAGGGGCGGGGAATTGTATACAGCGTTACATTTCGTCGGTGTAAGTGCGAAACCTCGGATGTAGATTTTTGCGACTTACAAAGTAGAACATTGTCTGCCCAGTTAAGACATCTCTTGAAGGTTTTCAGATATTTTACTGATCAATATTATTGACACTTTATTAGTGAACAATATGTCCAAATATCAAGTAAACCTTTGAGTTTGGGAAAAGTAATTATACTTTTTTCTTTCCCCTTAAAAATCTTCCAAAAACGAGGTACGAGGTTTTGCGTTTACAACGACGATTTCTTATTCACGATGACTACAGAAGTATCTAACGCTTATTCCACTCAGGACTTGTTTGGTAAAGGACCCGGGTCAACACGGGAGGGGCGGTATCCAGTGACTCCGACCGCTCCGACCGACATGACGCGACGTGCCCTTAAACCAATGATGGCCGCTTATCTCCAAAACATCTCTTCGTCGAACAATCTATACGTCTAAGTTTTCTCGTAGGTCCCACGAAGTTCGAAATAGAGAGATGTAACTGTAACTTCCAAATCATAGATCTTCAATATGCTGTATTCAATCGTGCCCAAGCTAGTCTTAAAGGGGTCCATTCTAGGTTTTTATGCTTCCGAACTGTTCGGGAACTCATATTTGTGCATGAAAAAACAATTTGAAATGCATAAAAACCTCAAACACGGCGAATAACCACCTTTCCTTTGCTATAGATCGATCCTTTACAAGCGTGTTTACACATTCTATTTTTACTTCAAAACGAGACAAGGTCAAGGTCAACGAGACACACCTCCGCGGTATTAACACACCGTACAACCGGCTCTGTCGATGACTGTGACCTTATTTGCGAGGGATACGTGGAAATGTTTATTTTGTACAAACACTGAACATTTATACGCGTATTTATCAACTGTAGAATACCAAAGATCCTTTCGTTAATTTATAAAAGTTAATTCATTTGACCTACCATGCACATGACATCAGATGAAGACTCCCCTGCATATAACTTTGTAAATGTTGACTTTTTTGATGCAAATCAGTACTCTTTCGATGCCAAATTTCCTGGAATTGTCCGTTTTCCAGTGCCAAATTTTGGAAACTTCATAAGAGGGCTTATCAGTTTATAGAATAGTAAAAAATCGTTGTTTGATAATATTAAGCTGAAACTTTCAGGAATCATTGCACATAAAATGTTTTGCCTAATAGCATACTTTTTATCAGGCAGTTTGATCAGATGACCTTGAATGACCTCATTAAGCTATTGTTTGAAAGTCGCCGATCGGCGACATTGGCAGTCTTCCTATGGGTCGCTTTTCGGCGACATTGGCAGCGAAAGAGTCTGGAACATATATGTGAACCTTCTGATTGAGCAGGCCATACGTCTTTCTTATCGCAGAGCTACAGATACGACTGTGTAAAATGATTTTTAAAAATGTTATTCAAACCCAAACACTAACAAACATATGTTTTAATTTTTTTTTACTCATTTGAATCGTCTTAATCAGACGATACCAATGAGCGCCCAAAGCATGAGGTGTGATGAACAATTGAAAACCCATCACCTCCTTTGCATTTAGCTTTGTAAACGCATTATTTATTATTTACTACAGATAAGAAACTTGTCCATTTCGTTTATACGAGTATAATGTTGCAAGTCTTGTTCATGAAGTATAGATAGGGAACGATTTTATTTCGGACAAACAATAGTATTTCAAAGGTGTTGTTATAAAATCTCGTAACTACGGCTTGATTCAAGTCGTAGTTACGAGATTTTATAATAAGACCTAATGTATATCAAAACACAACGGTAAACCTGGTCTATTTTTAGCACAAAATTTATTGCTATTAGACCACAAACTTATACACACAGAAACAGTTGAAAACAATTGAGCCAGGATCTGGAAAGGGTTCGTTAATGTTTTTTAGGTCTACATGGTTCCAGATCTACCTATGTATACACGCAGTCGAATAAATAGCCATATAGTCTCAAATTGCCTCTTCATGAGTTGTCGCAACCTTTAAGATAGTAGCATGGATCTCGATCAGACTCCACTTTGGCACAGATTGATATTGATACATGGCTGCCTGTCTCAAACACTATAAGGGCCATTTCCCAGATCCTGGCCCTAATGTAGATTGCTTTACGTGCTCGTATTTTTGGTTACGTTTGGAAGCCTCATTTTTCAAGCTGTATTTTTGATAGATCTATTTGGAAGAAAACCAACGTAATGCACCAATATAGGGTCACTTTTCAACAAAAACCTCGTAACTGCAGCTTGTATCAAGCTGCAGTTACGAGGTTTTTGTTGAAAAACAGATATCACACGATGGTCGGTGCATGGAGCTTTTCCTTTGAATGATTTATATATACATACCATAATAAGAAAGACATTTTGTATAACAGTGACTTGAATAAGATGTGATGTTCAATGCTTAGTCGCAGAATGAGCATTAGGTAGTCCACTTTAGAAAGGTGGTTAAACTTATGTCATAATTTTGTTGTTATTTTAGTCTTTCATAATTTCATAATGCTTTATAAATGATTAAAGTAAGAACCGAAAACTAAAAATTTGTCTTTTTTCTGTGATCTTTACGACATATAACCCATTCCTACATCTATAGAGGTTTTTGGATATATCGTGGGAAATTAAGAAATTGCTTGTTATACTTTTGCACCATTAAAGGTCCAAAAATATAAAATTTCATTCGTCGTAAATTGTTGTCTGCAACATAAATAATTTTGGACAAGTCTTAATGAAAACGTTTAGAGAAAATAAGAAAATGATCCTGTCCAGCATATTCTTCTTTTCTCTAGATGCTTTCCAATGCTTTCCAATGCTTTCCAAATGAATTCTTCTGCTGTAACTTCAAACCCAGACTTCGTTTGGCAAAAAGAGAAACAAACTATTAACCTATTACCACACAGTTACTCCTTTTGACTCCCCATTAGATAATGGCTTAGGAAAACATCATGGAAAATGAAGAAATTTCTTCATTTTCAACAATGTTTTCTACTTAAGAAGGCCAACATATTTTAAATTTCGTTCACTTGAAATTGTTGTCTGCAACATATTTGAATTTGGACAAAACTAAAATTTTGTCGTTTGGTAATGGGTTAAAGCAGCAAGAACCACTAGTTTCCAACCGTAACCGCTAAATAGCAAGTCTGCGAAGTACAAGCCAGCCTTATTGTATTCCATCCATCATTATCTAACAAAACCTTAATGCAACGTCAATTCGAACGTCATCCGTGGCAACGGAAATTGACGAGGATAACGAGGATATTCCTTGTCAATTTTCGTTGCCACAGATGACGACTGAGAATTGATGAAGATTATACTATATAGTCAATTTCCACTGCCATGAATAACGCCCAAAATGTTACGAAGTGTTTGTTACATACTGATAGATGAAATACCTTAACGAAATGGACGGCGTCTTCACTACCTGTAGCAATCATCTGAATGTTTCGCGCATAAAGATCAGACTGAACGGGAGGTAAAGATTGTTCTTGATGAACGTTGACCTCCAGAGGCGTATTCAACAACATTTCTAAGCCAACTGTCTAAAGTAAAATTACATAACAAGCCATCTGATTGGACGAGACGTACGGTGGATTGATTTGTAATTTAATGTAAAATTTGGAATTAGACGGGTTGGTGAAAACTTCCTCAGGGCTTTCAAGAATTTAAAAAATATGAATATATACGACGCGTTACTAGAATAGTGGACACACGTGACCTCCAAATCTGCACTTGTAAACCCGTATTAGGCTGCATAGATGCAAACTTAAACACGTGTTCAAATTCAGCCGTTTTATGGACATCGATTTAAAAACATGTAGTTTTATAAATTTTAATTTTCCGGTGATGCGTTTTGATTACTTTAAAATGCTTACTGGCAGATTTTTTACTGTATGGTATGGTACATTAAATACTTAAGTGGATCAAAATTTAAATATCTCGATGATTTGATGGGAAAATGAACTGAAGCAGAAATTAAATAGATAACTCGAATATTGTCGATACATGTTTATATCTAAAACATCCAGAATACACATTATTCAATATCAAGATACACTATTTTGTACGTCAAAACATTACATGTCGTTTTTCAATCCTTGGTTTTCAATACGCTTACACAGAACCAAAACGGCTCACCAGTTTTTTTTCTCTCCCCTTTCCCATGATTTCAATTTAATTTAGGATACGAAAATGTGCCTCAAGTAACGTATCGTCGTTTTTCAACAAGGACCTCGTAAATACGGCTTTTTTAAGCTGCAGTTACGAGGTTTTTGAAAGAAAAACAGCTGGATTCGCCTTAAGAGAATGAATAAGAATAAGAATATTTAATAATGCTCAATTATACCCATTCATGGGTTAAAGGCATACATATAAACATACATAAACATACATAAACAAACAAACACATATTTAGCATATATGCTCAAACATCATTAACCCTCTCCACATAAGTCCTGATTTTGACGAGCCTATACGTGATATTAAGAACCCTTAAAAGAAAAGAAGAAGCTGATAACAAGTTTCCTCCTCTCTTTTCAGGATTATTAAGGGTATATTTACAAAGGCATTGGTACATCTATTTACCGGAAAATCTTAATAATTGATCCTTAAACCATTGAAATTAAGTTGTTGGAAAGGGTTAATCAAAATACATGTCATTCAATTAAATACATAACATTCACAAATGTTGCTTTCAATGAAACATGTGTGTATGGGATAAAGCAACATATTGCTGGAAATCATTATTGGTTTGGAGTTCAAAACTTTAACAATTTGACATTCATGAATAAAAGACGCGACATACTGTATAATTCGCACGTTTTTGCTGTTGAACATTCTTGAATATGTGACAGTGTTATCATCACTGTGTACAAAATCTGTTGTCTTTAAATTTTCATGTAATACTTGTCTTTGAGCAGAGTATTTAGTACAGCTAAATAAAAAATGCATTTCATTTTCAATCTCGTTACATGTATTACACAACCTTTGTTCTTCAGATTCACCATGGTATCTGCCTTGCTCAAAAGAATCATGCCATCAGGGCCTGCAAGTAGGGTGGGTTCGAGAATCGAGCCATGATCGTGCAAAAATGGCCATATAGACTTTTAGAAAAAAAGTTTTCAGAATAGCATGTGGTCAACTGATATCTAATTTTAAAGATTCATTCTGTTGACTTAAAGCTGCTTCTTCTAATGATGTGAACTTGAAATATCTAAATCATAACCATTTGAAATGCGCATTTGCATTTGGTTAAAAACAAACTTAACTGCATAAACCTTCAAAGAAATAATGTATTTGCTTTGTTAATTCGCACGTTGAATCGACGCAGCTCAACGACCACAACTCTTTCCTTTTAAATCCCGCGTGTCTCGTACCTGGCTAAAAGATACAATGTAACTCATTTATTATTGCATGTACATGTAAATTAATGAACATATCTTATTATGTTCTTTTATCTGACCGGTCCAGAATGGTGTCTTATCGGTTGAAAATAGTTTCGAACGTCAAAACTTGGTTTCCTTTTTGGATTTCCTGTCGTTGACGTTGACAGGATCACATATTAAGGCAAAAGAAGAATTATGCTGGTTACAAAATGTCCATCTTTTTCTTCAATATTTGAAAAAAAAAAGTTTTCACATCTATAGTTTTAGGAAGGGTCCGAGGCTAAAGCGAAAAATACTGAAGCGTATGTCATGCGCTCATTAATTATTGCATAATTTTATGTGTATTTCCTTTTGTTTTTGTCGTCATAATAGATGCGTTCAGCTGGATGTCACAATATGCTTTAACCCTTCCCCAAACAAGACCTGGTTTTGACGTCCTTAATATAAATGGTTTGGGAAAACATTGAGACAAAAGAAGAAACTGCTGATAACCAGCAGTTTCTCCTTTTGCCTCAATATTTTCTCAGCTATATTGTACACAAATCTTATCTTTATTCACATATAATTTGTCGTCTGCAGCTGCTTTGAAATTGGACAATCCTTAAGTTTTGTCGTTTGGGAAAGGGTTTACCTATCCATTAATCATGTTCACTTTTTGTTATGCGCGGATGGCCTTCACCCAGTAATTCAGCCAGCAGAAACTAAACATCCCTGCCTGACTGTCTGTCTTTCTGTCTGTCTTTCCCGATATCCGTCATTCATATTCTGTCTGTTCCATCGTCTCTCTGTCTCTGTCTATCTCTGTCTCACTGTCTCTGCCTCTCTCTGCCTCTGTCTGTCTCTGTCTCTCGTTTCTCTCGCGTCCCCTCTTTCTCCTCTTTTTCTCTTTCCTCTTCTGTTCTTTGTATTCTTTTAATAGACTGGAAGTGTATCGAACACTCGTTTAAGGTGGAATACCCCTACATGTAATATAATGAGACTCGGACGCCGTCGGAATTATTCAGGCGAAGTCGAAAACATTCGGCGGTGGACCTTTCCACCACCGAATGTTTACGACCGCGTCCGAATAGGTTCGGATACGTAACGACAACGCTCGAAAAATCCGATTTTTTAAAAATCTAAAAAATGGCCGCATTATGGGTATGCTTCCTTAAAACGCTCTATAACCCATACAAAAAGCCTAAACGTTTTCAAGTCTGATAAATGTTGCAAAATGAAACGCTTATCATTGTTAAACATTTTTAAAATACATAATATTCATTTTGGACAGGTAGAGTTGAGGCATTTTAAGCATATTCAAGTTTCTCATACAAGAAAGGCATTAACATAAATATTTACTCCGTTATCAAACTAAAGTTTCAGATCTTGATTGCTCGACAAACCACAAAAATGTCGCTATACCCTGCGACAAGATCCATTTATACTTGTATACGGTCAGATAAAAATGTGATTTATTGAAACTTCTACCTTTTTCAAACAAGATTTTGATTTGATATTCATATTAAAACTAGGTTGGGAAACATTGAGACAAAAGAAGAAAATGCTGGTAACCAGCATTTTCTCCTTTCGCCTCAATATGTTCCGGTCTGTATCATACATAAATCCCGTCTTTATAAACATCTATTACGTCTTAGTAAATGTTTGAGCTTTCGAATAGGGAAAGATCAAAATGGTAACGTTTGGGAAAGAGCTAAACGAAAGACAAAGTTTTATGAAAACTCTGTCACACGCACAACTCCGCGTTCACATCACTGCGGAACACGACCAAAAAGGGAACCGGAGCAGTATATTTTGGACCTAATAGAAAAAAAAAAAAAAAAAAAAGATCTGGGATTTCATAGAGGAAAAAACATGAGAAAATACAAATAAAAATTATTTTCTTGCTTTGCCTCTGTATTTCTGTCTTCATCTTACCATGTACATCATTTATATTAACTCCCATTTACCATCTGCAACAAAATCGTCCTGATTGGAAAGGGCTAAAAGAACAACACACTAAGTTCTCCATACATGAATCCTCACCGCATTGTAAGGTTATTGCAAACAGAACGAAGGAAAGACAGAAGAAATCATAAAGACAGTCATCCGGGCTAAATTAAACGTATTATGTACATTTTGTTTGTCTTGCTTTTCCCTTTTCAACGACCTAGTTCAACCCCCTCTTTTTCCTTTCCTATAATACATAGGCATTGCTTTCTTTTACATTTATCCAGAACTGTTTGGAAAACATTGAGACAAAAGAAGGAAATGCTGATAAACACCATTTTCTTCTTAAAATGTCTCAATATTTTCTGTACAGATTTGACAATTGCAATAACAGTAATAATCTAGTCTATTGCAGTTTTAAGCTTAAGCAAACTTCAAATTTTGTAATTTTAGAGTTTAGAAAGAAACCGTTTCCCAAATGACCAAGATGTGGAACGTTCCAATAAGAAAGCTGCCACAGATGAAACAATGGATGTTGGTAAATATAGAAATAGTGTAAAATAGCAAAGAGAATACTATGGAAAAGAAGAGAAATAGCTGATCATCAGCATGTACACGGTGGGGATTGTGCATGATGGGATGGATAACGACTACCGACAATAGGGAACGATTTTATCAAGTAAACCATGAGGTAATTGCGGACAAATAAATAGTATTTCGTTAGTGTTGTTATAAAATCTCGTAACTACGGCTTGAATCAAACCGTAGTTACGAGATGTTATAACAACACCGACGGTTTATCAAAACATAACGGTTAACTCAGTCTATTTTTTGCACAAAATGTGATGCCAACTCGCCTCGCTTCAGGTAAGACATTTTGCGATAACTCTGTTATTTCTGTATCAATTTTCAAGCGGTTTGCTGCATGTACCCCGCCTTATCGAGCTCTTTCATCGGATGTATGACATATTAGATAACTCATGATACTTTTTCCGAAATATTGTCCCAACCGACCAGAAAGCGAAATGGTAACGACTACGGCCAAATTAACCACGCTTCAGGTAAGAATTTGTGCAATAACTTTCTTATTTCTGCGTCAATGTTTATGCGGTTTGTTGCATGTACTCCGTCTTACTGAGCCCTTTTCTCAGATGTATTATTTATCTGGAACTTCCCTGTACTTTTCTCAAAAACCGATCCCAACCGACTAGAAAAAGGGCCTGAATTTTTTGTCGTTTTTCTGGTCGGTTGGGATCAATTTTTGGACAAAGTACAAAGATTCTACAAACAAGTCATATGCCCGAGGAAAGAGCTCACTAATGCGGGGTACATGCAACAAACCGATTGAAAATTGGAGCAGAAATAAGAAAATTATTGCACAATTTCTTACCTGAAGCGAGGCTAATATGTCCGTATACTCCATATTCGTTATCCATCCCATCATGCACAATCCCCACCGTGATGTAGGCCTACTTCTTTTGCATTAATGTTTTCCCAAGACAATCCTTTTAGGGACGTCAAAATCATATCTTATTTGGGAAAGGATTAAAACATAAAAGCACACAAGAAGACCTCTACCTGTTAGCTGTGTGCAAATAGGGAACGATTTTATCCATTTAATCGTGACGTAATTCCGGACAAACAAATATTATTTCGTTGGCGTTGTTATAAAATATCGTAACTACGGCTTGATCGAGATTTTATAATAACACCGACGGTTTACCAAAATATAACGTTAAACCCAATCTATTTTAGCACAAAATTCATTGCCATTTCACCTGCCATCATAACACGTAAACCCCATCTAATTTGATCAAATAAGGATTTAAGTTAATATTTACATAATACTTGCTTTTCAAAGATACCCAACCCTTACAACATTACAAAACATGATTTTTATGTTTTCTACTCTTATCTGTAATTTAAAAATTAAGACTAATACGACGAACAAAACAATTTGATTTTCCTTCCTTTTTTTATTTTTTAATTTTTTAAACTTTGAATTTTGGTTTATATTACAAAACGATAAATATTACACAGTAAATAATGAGTCAGAATACAGAAATATACTCAGTTCCAAAAGAAAGTGTGCACTTTTAAATTTTGAATATCTCGAAAAGTATACCATCTACCGTCGGGAAATTTTGTACGACACATCCGAAGAGTATTGACAAACGATCTATAGATGAAAAAAATCACATTGCACACACAAATTTTCTGCTTAGTTGCGACATTTCATTTTGACTGTTTTACGTGTGTCTCACGTGCTGGATGAGTTATTGATCTGAAATTACATTCACTTAAATTCTTTTGGCACTACTTACCATAAAATCACATTTTCATAAAATTTGTACATAATGCATCAGCGTGAAACGAATTACAATTAACGTATGTGAACGAGACCAAGCCTAGTGAAAATAAAAACCCTCAATAAATTTGAATTAGTGCGGCATTTATGTTCTAATACCAATTGTCCAATTGTATGGCTCCTTGGAGACATAATTGTTTGATGTAGAACGTTGTTGCACCGTTCGACGACAATCTACTAGACTACTAACGTAACGATTACTAACGTTGACGCACACGTGACGTCTAGGTGAAAATTCAAAATTTTGCTTCGAAATGGCTTTGCAGGCCTGGTCAAACCTTACAACGGCGTATTAGCGTTCAACTCTATCCGGGAAAGAAGCTGTAAGGAGTGCAAATCTCAACATCATCAAAACCATGATGATCTGACTGCGTGTATGCAATTAACGCAACTTTTTTAACATCTGTTTTGATGCCAATTATCTTTAAGGTCTAATCTGAAGTATGGCATCAGTTTTACTCCATAGATTGCCATAAGCATCGTGAAAATTAAGGTAAAAGCAAATAGTGAAAGTGCACACTTTCTTTTGGAATTGAGTATATTTTCTGGTATCAACATGAATCTAGACCAGCCCGCATAAACGCTAAATCTGGCAAAATTCAAATTTGTACCTCACAAATATCTATGACAAAATTCAGAAAAATGGTCTCGTTCAGATTGCTTGTGGTGTAGGTGTCGATAAATGACCTGGCAGAGCTTATCTAGCGTTTTGCTAGTGATGCTCTGCCAGGTCATTTAGCGAGACCTATAAAAATGAACACCAAAACTTACTAACACAGTCGTACGCAGCAGATCTCAAATTGCACCACTCCATTTTTCGCCGTTTGTAAAATGGTTGATAAAATTTGACCGGATAGAAATTGCATAAACGAATGGCTGTTCAAATTGTATATAGGAAATGTTGAAACAAAAATCTTAACCTTAAAAAAACTCTAAAATTGATCAAACCTAAAATTCAACTCGATGCATCTCTATTTATTCGAAAAACGTTGGACGTGAAATGCAGGCATAGACATAATTAAAAATAAAAAAAAAATAATATGCAAATGTTGGACCATGCTCAATTTCAAAGAAATAAAATCAATGCATTTTATACATTCTGATATTACACAAAATAAAGTTTTGTTGATTTCTAATTTATTTGTTTAGTCTCTTAACAAAGAGACCATTAACAAAACGACCTTAAACTTAAGTAGTTAAACAAACGTTCATTACACTTTGTATAAACGATCGTTGCTTTCACCCATTACCCGACAGCAAAACTTTAGACTGGTCCAAATGCAATGATATTGCTGACAACATTTTCATGTGTATTAAAGTTAACATAATTATTCTGTACTCTTTTGGTAGAAAAATTGTGGGAAATGAAAAAAAAATATTGTCACAAGCAATATCTTTATTTTCCACAATGGTTACCAAAGCTTGTTCCTTGTTGGGTGCTAAAAAGCGTCAATGTGTGGGAATGTGTTAACCCTTTCATAAACAGTACATTTTGCGACAAATTAATTATTGATATAAAACATCATGGAAAAAAGAGAAAATACTGACCATCAAAATGTTTTCGTTTTTCCTCAGTGTTTTCTATACGAGCAATATCACACACACATTTCCATGTGTTTGACATCATTTTTTATCAACAGCAACATCTTTCAATATTTCGCTCTGACAATAAATTTGCCGTCTGGAATAGCGTTAACCCATTACCAAACGACAAAATTTCTTGGCTGAGCTGATTTGAAAGCTGATACAGAAGACATAATTGATGGTAATAACGCTAAAATTTGCGGAAAATTTAGCACAGAAAATATTGAGACAGAAGGAGAAAATGCTGATTATCAGCATTTTCTTCTTTTGATTCGATGTTTACTTACGCCTATTTTGTTATGGACGACAAAACCAGGACTTGTTTGAGAAAAGGTTAAGACATCCGGCAAACGGTTTATTTGCTCACAAGTTATTAATATGTTCTTCTAACCTACGCTAGGTTATCTCTCCACGACGTTGTCGCGGTATGGGAAAAGTTATCTTGTTTACTAGAATATGCATCTTGCAGTAGTTTTCATATACGATATATTGTTGAAAAGCATCGAATTATCATAGCGAGGATGAAATTTGAACACAAGACCTTTCGATTCCGAATCTTGCATCCTACCGCTAGATCACTACACAGAAATAACATGGAAGAGACTGGCAAGAAATTCTTTTTCTAAAAAACAACTTCTTAAAGTGTTCAAAATTAAATGCTGTTGTCGATGACAAAATGAATGTTAACCCTTTCCCAAACGACAAAATTTTAGGGTTGTCCAATTTGAAAACTGCTGCAGACGACAAAATAAAGGTAAATAAATTTGAAAATTGTGCACAGAATAGCAAAGAAAATATTGAGACAAAAGGAGAAATTGCTGATTATCAGCAATTTTGTCTTTTGCCTCAATATTTTCGCAAGCCTTTTCTATTAGGGACGTCAAAACCAGGCCTTGTTTGGGAAAGGGTTAATAAAGGCATTTCAATTAAAATTTGTGAATGATATAACTAAGAATACATCGCGGCAAAAGTAGAAAATGCTGATGATCGGTATTTTCTTCTTTTGCCTCAATGTCTTCCCAATCATATCAAGGGCGTCGAAACCAGACTTTGTTTGGGAAAAGATTAAGACAAGTTCGTACTTGTTTTACCTCAACAAAATACATAAATGCACCGCGGCAATCAAGAAAGATGATTTTGTATCGCTTATTTTGTATCTTGCAATACTTGCAATATGTGGTAGTAAGGTCCAAACCGACGATTTTCCAAACATCGAAATTCAAGAAAGAAACGAACCAATGCAAACGGCCAAGACATACGCCTCGTCCAAGTGGGTGGCCTGATTTGTTATTTAGATTCTTATCTGGTGATTAAGATTAACTGACGAATACACCCAAACACACTTTGAATTTTTAACCGTGACCTGTGTATGCATGAGAGCAAACAAAAGGTCACGTGGTCGTTTTACTATATAATTCATTGAGCGAGTCGTTATTTTCACGCGAGCATTTTTCAATTATTCTGCCTTAGTACTAGGAATATTTTATACAGTCATTTACGTTAATTATTAGAGTTTTTAGTTACAGAAATATTTTTGCAACTTTGATTGAAAAAAAGAGATTTTTTGGCTTGTAATCATTCGTACCCTGTCTCCATCGCCCGTTACCACCATGCAAGTTCAGGATGAGCTACTGCTTTTGAAAACCAGATAAAATCAATTTTGCAAAAGCATTTGAGCTCCTTAGTACTGTCCAAGTGTGAGCGGTAATATTTTGCATGTGTTTGTGCTCTAGATTAGAGCCAATAATGGACAGGTCACAGGATGTATTCCCAGCCTCGGAACGTGGACAATTATAAATAAACTTATGGCTGAAATATTGTTGAGAGGTGTTAAATTAAAAAAGAAATGAAAAGAAAAATGTTTTAAACCTTTACCAAACAAGAAATGTTAATGTTTTGACTGTCATGGGCGGATCCAGGATTTTTTCAGGGGGGGGGGGGTCTAGCCCATAAGATGGAAGATGGCTTTAAATTTGTGAATTGTGTAACGATACATGTATAGGCCTACTGTACTAACTTTGTATAGTCAAAATTCGATTTTCGGCCAATTCAAGGCGAGGTCCGAGCCCCCTTCTAGATTCGCCCTTAACTGTGCTACAGAGATTGTTTCGAAAATCATTTCAAGAGACAAATTAATGAAATAGGCTAAATTTAATCAGCAGTTTCCCCTTTTGCTTCAACGTTTTCTATACTTCTATGTACACACGCAAGGGTGGATTGAGGATTTTTTCGGGGGGGGGGGGGTCCAAGCCCAATTGCCAGGGAGGCGGAGGTCCACGCCCAAATGATGACTTAAATATGTTAAATTATGACGCTTTGATTATATAGTCAACATTCAATTTTCGGCTTATTCCAGGGGGCGGGGCGAACATCCCGAACCCCCTCCCCCCTCTAGATCCGCCCTTGCACGTACAAAATCCTACTTTCAAGATGCCCATTCTGTTGTCTGCAAGAGCTTCCAACTTGAATCAGGTGCCGTTTAGAAAAGGGTTTTAAAAGCCGCTGTCAAACTTGAAAAGTCTAAATAATTTGTCGTTTGGAAAATGGGCTTTAAGAGCAATGCTTTTATTATCAAATTGATCTACCATAATGAATTATCTATCTACATAAGCCTTTCGGTACTGAGATTGTCATCTTCACACTGAAAATGGCATGTTTCGTACATTTTTTTTGTTGGGGAAAGGGGGTTAAATACATGAAAATGACAGTTGAACCTGGCAGCTAGGTCCTCAAAAGATCAGTGGATACTACGTTTTCGGAGGGTCAAAAATGACTTAAAAGCCAGTAAAGACCATAATTGGAAGTCAGTCAATGATATCCCGTCGAGATTCACAGTGGAATCGTCACAAAACGGAGTGTGATTCCTCTCAAACTTCTTCTTTCCTCCGTTCATTTCCATTGCACGTTGGATGCTTTGCTCTCAATTGGGTCAGAGCCTCGATCTGGCATTAAAAAGTGTTACTATTTTTAGTAACAAATTGGAAGTGTGTTTGGGTGTATACCAAACACCAAACGACGACAATCGACTGTTATTGCAATATAAGGAAGATAATCCATGTTTAGCATCTTACAAACAGTAACATGAATTATTTCCCTTTGTTCACACGGAAAAACAATATCCTTTACACTTTTTTTGATACCGCTGTTTTGAACTCCCAAAATAAGTGACTTGAGAAACATTGTGAGAAAACAAATATTTTCTTGAATGATAAATCCTCTTTAATATTTTCATATACTCTAATTTATAGATTTTCGAGTTAGATTACGAAAATCTGTTTTAACCGGCAACGCCAATTTTGGACGGAACTATACATATTTGGTAGGATGGTAGGCCCTATATCATAAATTTCCCATCGAAGTTTCAGGCAAACTTAAACTTTATCGTATGGTAATGGATCTAAAAAAGGCCCTTTAAGGCTTTTGAGTAAAAAATGATTCAAGATTAGCCTGTGTTAACACGCAGCCTGATTATGCACCATATGGGTCTCCAATAGCTTCTTCGTTACACGTTTTGATTGATCTTCAATTACTTTTTTGTCGGCTGATTTTTTTTAAATATCCACCACGTCAAGCTGATTCCTGGTGTTTTCCCACATGCTCTGCTTCAAACCGAATTCAAATTGGTCAAATATTTTAAACAAAAAATATTGATGATTTTCTGAAATTCTGAGTCACGTGATTATCCACCGTGCAGACGCTCACTTCGACACAATAAGTCTTGACATAACCGATGTTGAGATAACCAGCTGGGATCTTTATGCATATGCGCACGCTGATCTGGAACCATGTTGGTTTCAAAAGCCATAAGCGACCCTTTTTCTTCTGATTTCGGGTTATTTACATTTGACATGACATATAGTTTTTACAAGCTCAGTCCATCAATATAGTGGTTCGAACCCCGCCTCGGTCAATATCCTTTCGGATATTTGACAACATTCATTTGTCCCTCATCAATGGATGTGAATCGTGTAAGTTAAAGAGCACCAGGAGGCTCGGAATGGCTATCATGGTAGTACTGGTAAATGACATGTCAGAAACCCACGACTAGGTGCTCCAGCCGTCGTGATATGACAAAATGGCGGAAAGGGCGTTACACCCCATTCGTTAAACCAATCATGCCACTGCTTTTCAACAGAAAAACTCGTAACTCCAGCTTAAAACAAGCTGCAGTTACGAGGTTTTGATAAAAACCGACGATATGTATTTACATTCTACAAACATATACTAGTATATAATGCAAATGCAATTTTGAATCTTGGCCAGAGAAAAAGTTTGAGTTGTTATTCAAGAATTATTCACCGAGTTACACAGAATTTACTGAGATTAACACGACGGTATATCGCGTGACACAACAATTATTGCAGAAAATATTCAAGACTTCTCCTAAAATATAACTAATTAGAAAATGGTTTAAAGCAGATTAGGTGGAAAGACATCTATGATTTACTAGATTTAATGCATCTTCTGCACAGAACCTGATATAAAAAATCATTAACTAAAACTGCGAACGTTGTATCGCGTAATTCCCCGCCGCGTTTAAAAAAAAAGAGGACCATGATGGTCCTATATCGCTCACCTGAACCAAAATGATATGAGCAACACTTTTGTTCAATTCAATTAATATTTATTACTTTAAGACTGAAAAAGAACTTATGGTTAATCAGGTTGTGAAAATCTTACTCATCCGTGATCTAAATTATGGTGCCAAACATTGTATCCAAGTTTTGTCTTGATTGATAAATAATTGTAGATTCTAGAGTATAAACAAGGTCGAAAACAGCCAAAAACAGCAATCTTATCAAATTCAAGGGCACATAACTCTCGACTTTCTAATCAGATAAGACTGAAAATCAAACTAATCCCAGATCTTATGGTCCCTAATATTGTGTCCAAGTTTTGTCTAGATTGATTCATAGTTGTAGATTCCAGAGTGTAAACAAGGTCGAAAACAGCAATTTTGTCAAATTCAAGGGCACATAACTCTTTACTTTCTAATCAGATCAAACTGAAAATTATTAAACTTATTCGAGATCTTATAGTCTCCAACATTGTGTCCAAGATTTGTCTTGATTGGTCAATAATTGTAGATTCTAGTGTGTAAACGAAGTCGAAAACAGTAAAAGACGGCAATTTTGTCAAATTCAAGGGCACATAACTCTTGACTTTCTGATCAGATCAGACTGAAAATCAAACTAATCCCAGATCTTATGGTCCAAAACATTGTGTCCAAATTTTGTCTTGATTGATTAACAAGAGGACCATGATGGTCCTATATCGCTCACCTGAACATAGGTGACATGAACAAAAATGGTAATTTTGTCAATTGAAAAGGCATATAACTATATATAAGAACTTTCTGTTACGATCAGAAGCAACAGCATAGGGATAATTTTCAGTCTTTAGACATTAAACTACACAAAATCTTCAAATATTCAGGTCTTATAATTTGAGAAAAGATTGTCAAACACTGCCCTCTTTATCATTTTTATATGGAACCCAGTCAACCCACAACATAGGGAACTATTCATTGAACAGTTACAATTTGATTTTGGTTAAATCTTCTCCTAACAGCATAACATCAGAGCAGTAGAATTAAAAACTGCTGAAACTAACAAAACAGAACGCTGAGTAAGACTGCATTCATTTACAAAAGTCGACAGAAAATGATATGAGGAAAAAGATGCAAATATAGGCTATCAGCATTTTCTTCTTTTGCGATATTTTCCCAGCATTTTCAATAAGTGAGCCAAAGCCTGCTTAATAACTTTCCAAACTGAAAAGGAATAGACAGTTCCAATTTGAAAAAAAGACCATAAAATTGATATGGATTAAGAAAGGATTCATGCAAAATAAAGCAGATAAAATATTGAGACAAAGGGAGAAAATTACTGATTATCAGCCTTTTCTTCATTTGACTCAATATTTTCCCATGCCTTTTCTAATTATTTAGGGATGTCAAACCCGGCATTTTCAGGAAAGGGTTAAACTAAAGTACATATCTAGAGGCTGTATTAGAGATTCAAATAGGAGAGGTTAAGGGCTTTACAAATTGTAAAATATCTTTCAATGTTTAAACTTTATCAAACCCTGTGATGTGGGTATTCATTTGAATGATCTAATAAAACTATTTAAATTAGTATCATCAACAAAGGATAGCTTAAATAACAGATATAATGTATTTACCCCTTTTTACCTGCTGTTCCCCATTCTGGTAAACATTTCTCGGTAAATGTAAACAATTTTCTCCTCTTTGTTTATTTTATGGGGATTAGACATATCCTCAGTGGGGGATTTAACCCTTGTAACTCCAGCTTTGTCTAGCTGTAGTTACAGGGTTTTGTCTCCCACTAACGATATCATACCTGGTTGAATTAATTTAAAAGAATTTTCTTAGGATTTCTCAAAGTCTGGTATGCCCTACCCACATTTTTTGACAAATCTTAAAATTTGTGAAAGGAACATTCCTGCCAAATTTGATTCAAATTGGCCCAATGGTTGATTTTTAAAGAATTTTCATAAGATTTTTAAGCCCCGCCCTGCCACGCCCACGTTTTTTGACAAATCAAAAATTTGCGAACAAGTTTTAAAAAGGGTCACCTCAGGAACATTCCTGCCAAGTGTGGTCAAAATTGGCCAAATGGTTGTGGAGAAGAAGATGTTTAAAGAAATTGTGGACGGACAGACGGACAGACGGACGGACGGACGGACGGACGACAGACGGTGAGCAACCACAATAGCTCACCTTGAGCACTTCGTGCTCAGGTGAGCTAATAATTGTAAATTCAATAGTGTAAACAAGGTTGAAAACAGCCGAAAATGGCAATTTTGTCAAATTCAAAGGCAAGTAACTCTTGACTTTCTGGTCCGATCAGACTGAAAATCTAACTCATCCGAGATCTTATGATCCAAAACATTGTGTCCAAGTTTTGTCTTGATTGATTAATAATTGTAGATTCTAGAGTGTAAACAAAGGTTGAAAACAGCCGAAAATGGCAATTTTGTCCAATTCAAGGGCACTCTTGACTTTCTGATCAGATCAGACTGAAAATCAAACTCATCTGAGATCTTATAGTCCCCAACATTGTGTCCAAGTTTTGTTTTGATTGATTAACCCTTTCCCAAACGACAAAAGTTAAAGGTGACCCACTTTAAAAACTGCCACAAATGACAGAATGGATGTTTATAATGATATGATTTGTGTATAATATGGAACAGAAAACATTGAGACAAAATGAGAAACAGCTGGTTATCAGCAGTTTCTTCTTTTGTTTCAATGTTTTTCCAAGCCTATTCTATTAGGGACGTCAAAACCAGGTCTTGTTTGGGAAAGGATTAATAACTGTAGATTCTAGAGTGTAAATCTATTTATATCCTCTACCAAACAAGATAAATATACTAAAGGAAAGTAGTGTCAAGTGTTACTTCCTTTAGATTAACACGAGGTTGAAAACAGCCAAAAGTGACAATTTTGCCCAATTCAAGGGCGCATAACTCTCATCTTTCTGGTCAGATCAGACTGAAAATTCCAAGATCTTATGGTCTCCAACATTATGTCCAAGTTTTGTCTTGATTGATCAATAATTGTAGATGCCAGAGTGTAAACAAACTTAAAAACAGCATTTTTTGACATTCAAGGACAGATAACTCCGCACTTTCTGGTCCGATCAGGCCCATAATCGAACTTGTCTGAGAACTTGTAGACGCGACGTCAAAAGTTGGGGTACACGTGTGAAAAAACGTTACTCAGTGTACTAAACGGAAAACATTTATTTTTTGTCAACAAACATATAGAATAATTATATACCATCGGGATCCTGTTATTTTGTTCTTTTATACCATATATCTTTCGACTACCTGAGACAACCATAACTGCCATTTTATTAATGCAATGCATGTACAATACAGCAACAATGACGTTGTAACTTGTAACACTTTACGCTCTGCATCGAAAGGAACAAATATAGGTGTTTTGCGAATTCTTATAACTAACGCGCGAAATTGCATCACAGAAGAGCACTGGTGCTAGCCAAAACATTGTGCGATTTTCACATTAATGGTGTCAACCGGCAGCAAGGTGGTGGCGAAAAATGACACCGCTAAGTTTTGTAACTTTTTAATTAAATTTCAAGGGTCAATTTTTAAAGCATTGATTTAATTAACAATTTTTTAAGATATCTGCGTGATATTTGAATGACGACATACATTTCAACTATATTTTAATCGACTTAAATATGGGTTAAGATATTTAATTGCAACCCATGTAATTTTACTGTTTTACGGCGTTTCATAAAATGTCCCAGTCACGTAAAATACACATGAAAACCCGATAGTAGTTTTTTTAAAGCAGCGATTTTTGCCCTTGCATTCAGAATTGTCCAAAAATAGCTTGTAATAAAAATACATCTGAGCCATATTTGCGACATGCAAAATTTCGCATTGATTGCGCGTAAAATAAAGTAATGGTTGTGTTTGAAGCAGCGTTTCAAAAAATGTCCCACTTTGGAAAAAATACGTTAACGTCATTTGCAGGTGACGTCGCATACGCATGAAAACCAGATAGTGTTTTTTAAAGCAGTGATTTTTGCCCTTGCATTTAGAATTGTCCAAATATAGCTTGTAAAAATACATCTGAGCCATATTTACGACATGCAAAATTTCGTAATGATTGCGCGTTAAATAAAGCAATGGCTGTGTTTGAAGCAGCGATTCAAAAATGTCCCAATTTACAAAAAAAAAAAAAAAATACGTTAACGTCGCTTGCAGGTGACGTCGAATACGCAAGATAGTGTTTTTTAAAGCAGCGAGTTTTGCCATTGCATTTAGAATTGTCCAAAAGTAGCTTGTAATAAGAATACATCTGAGCCATATTTGCGACATGCAAAGTTTTGTAATGATTTGGCGTAAAATAAAGCAATGGTTGTGTTTTAGGCAGCGTTTAAAAATGTCGCAATTTAGAAAAAAAATTAGTTAACGTCATTTGCAGGTGATGTCGCACACGTTGAATAGTTGCAATCAGTCGTGAAAAAAGGTCATCAATGAACGATACGCTGGTTAAATACCTATATATCTATTGGAGAATCATTTTCTTGATATAAATTGTTTCTGTATTTACGAGTATTTATTTGTCTGTAGGTCTATATAGTTTTACATGGACGTAAAACAATGGAAAGTCCAGAATTTCGACATTGAATTTAAGAAAAATATGCCCATTTTAAGCGTGACATGTAACATAAATTACATACTTAAGTTTATCAAATGAACAGTTACTGTAGTTTAATGACTAATAAAGAATTAAAATATACATCGTTTTGGGGATTTATTTTGAACTCCCGCAGGTAAAACCGACATGTCCACATCTTTACGTTTTCCCGTAAACAAATGCTTTATAATGCACATCTCTATGGCAATAGGCCTATGTTTAAATCCGTCAAATTCCGGGCAACGATATTTTAACACAAGTGAGTTCATTCAAATTATGATTATCTATTTAAAAAAGAAATGATGTCACATGTAGATGAATTATAGGAACGTCCGCTTTTCCCATGTAAAACAGAAATAAACATCGCCGTTAATCTACATGGAAATATTATATGGCTTAGATATTTATGAAGTAAAGGATAAGTCTAGCTTAATCATTTAAGGAATGAATGCAATTTTATTTTTTTCATGCAGGTATGAAAAATAAAATCTAATCACACTGTATGAATCCGCGAAGCGGTTCATACAAAAGTGTGATTAGATTTTATTTTTCATACCTGCATGAAAAAAATAAAATTACATTCATTCCTTATAATTTAATAATACATTTTATTACCGTAAATAGTAATATTTGCGACAAGAAAAAATGAGATATCGTCCGGACTATGTTCAAAGAAGCGGACAGATGTGCGATATCTGTCCGCTGCCAAGGTATTCAGATCTTACGCACGTGCCTTTCCGTGACGAAAACTTTAAATGACGTCATAAAAAGCGCGCGTAACTGCAACGTTGTTTAAAGCGAATTCAGTCGTCGTAACGTTATTTTCCATCCTCTCAAGTGCGTTTTAAGCAATAAGTTTTTGGAATTGAGTTTGTTTCAACCAGAAAATCTATCTAAGAGTAAGATTTAATGATAAAACTTGCAGTTCACTACTAAAAACGAACGTAATATGCCGATTTGTGCAGGGCACATTCATTCATCCATATCATTGACTCCAAAAGAAGTTCCGGCAGTGTCAATTTTTTTTATGGAGTTATGAAAAAATCTTTTTAGCCAATCAAAACGCTCAGATTCTAATGAAATCAACTAATATTAAATTATTCAATTATGGATAATACATATTTAATTTTATTCATTTTTAACAATAGATTTGGCAGATGGATAAGCGAAGTCTTGTGTTTATCTATAAGTACTCGTATACCACGCACGTAAGGTGTTTTAAAAATGACAAAAGTCGACGTTACGAATAAGAATAAGAATAAAGAATAAGAATAAGAATATTTAATAATGCTCAATTATACCCATTCGTGGGTTAAAGGCATACATTTAAACATACATAAACACACAAACACAAATGCAAAAACATCACTTACCCTTTTCAAAACAAGTACTGATTTTGACGAGCCTATTCATGGTATTAAGAACCCTTAAGAGAAAAGAAGAAGCTGATAACAAATTTCCTCTTCTCTTTTCAGGGTACATTTATATTTACAGAGACATTAGTAAATCTATTTGCCTGGAACATATTAATCATTGATCTTTAAACAATTGATATTTTGTTGTTTGAAAGGGCTAATAAATGTCATTCAATTAAATACATAACATACACATATGCTGCTTTCAATGAAAAATGTGTGCATGGGATAAAGCAACAAATTGCTGGAAGTCATAATTGGTTTTGAGTCCAAAACTTAAACAATTTGACATTCATGGATAAAAGACGCGACAGACTGCATAATTCGCACATTTTTGCTGTTGAACATTCTTGAAAACGTGACAATGTTATCATCACTGTGAATAAAGTATGTTGTATTCAAATCTTCATATAATACTTGTCTTTGAGCAGAATACTTAGTACAGCTAAATAAAAAATGTATTTCATTTTCTATCTTGTTACATGTATTACACAACCTCTGTTCTTCAGATTCACCATGGTATCTGCCTTGCTCAATTCTAAGTCGATGCGCACTTATTCGAAATTAACTTAAGCATTTTCTATATCTTTTATCCGATAAAGCGTCAAGGTAAGGTTCAAATTTGAATTCAGATTTGAATAACTTATATGTCTGTAATTTTCTCATATCCTCGGTGTTTGAGAAGCGACGTTTCCAATAGGATACAAATCTATCTATTAATTTGCGTTTAAACGCATCTAGGAAAGCATTTGGATTAAAAGAAAACTGATTATTCCAGATATGAGAGAATCCTAATTCTTGCAACTTAGTCTTCACAAATTGCACCCAAGTTGCTTTATTACTGGAAGTATTTAATTGTTCTAAGTATGCCTTATTAAGCAACGAATCTTCACTAGAATTAATAGCATGTAACCAGAAATTAACAGAACTTGTTAAGATAGTTATCAGCATTGGTAATTGCCCCAGTTCACTCAAAACAGCAATATTACAGGCCTTTGAGTGTACTCCTAAAACATATTTACAAAATTTTATCAAAACTTTATCAAATTCGTCACTTCCTTTAACCGATAAGTCGAACAATTCATCTAATGTTTTGTTCTTAAAAGATGGTTTAAAAGCTGCCCAAATTTCACTTCCGTATAATGAGATTGGTTTCACGAGTGCATCAAATATTTTAAGTATAACGGATGGTTTCACATCCTTATCAAATATACTTTGTTTAACTGAAAAAAGAGCTCTCCTTGCTTTCTGACTCAGTGATTTTTCAGCAGCAGAAAATTTTGCTGTGTTAGAAATAACAACCCCTAAATATTTGTATTGCTTCACGTGTTCCAATTCGCATCCACCTACATAAAACCTATGTTCCTTCTGTAAACGACCTCCTCTAGTGAATGTCATGATTTTAGATTTATCTACATTTATTCTCAGACCCCACTTTTTACAATATTCATATACTCTATTAAGATTTTCTTGTAACTCTTTTTGTGATGTTGAAAGTAAAAGTAAATCATCTGCATAAAGTAAATGATTTACTTTTGTGTCATGAATCATTGGAGCATTTTCTGTACACAAGTCTGATCCGATATCGTTAATAAAAATGTTGAACAATAGAAGACTTAAAACATTACCTTGATGGACACCCTGTTTAATGGTAATAGGGTCTGTTAATTTGTGTTTGCATTTAATACGTGATGTAGAATTATGATACATGGATTTTATTAAGTTATACACATTACCATCTACACCTGCTTTTTGGAGTTTAAGCAGCAAACCATCGTGCCATACCGTATCAAACGCTTTTCTCAGATCAATAAAGCAACTAAAGAGCTTATTATCTCTTTGTGAATTTTGGATATATTTGTCTACAATTGTTTTCAAAATAAATATTTGATCTGACGTACGGAAGTTTGTCCTAAAACCAGCTTGTTCTCTTTTAATAAAAGAGCGTTGCTCTAGAAAGGCCGAAATCCTGTTGTTAAGTATGTGGCAAAATAATTTGCCGAAGCAACTGTTTAATGTAATTCCACGATAGTTGTTAGGGTCGGTTAAGGGGCCTTGCTTGTGAATGGGTATGATGATACCCTCAGTCCAAGAAGCAGGGAAAATACCTGTTCTCAGAAGAATATTAAATAGTTTAAGAAGAGTCTTATTAATGAATGGAAGCGCTGATTTTATCATTTCATTACGCAACATGTCAAATGCACTAGATTTATTATTGTCTAGTTTTTTGCAGGCATCATATATCTCTTTATCTGTTATTTCGTAGTCTAAATTGGCCAACGGGACTTTGTTTTCAAAGGATTTAAGTTCATCTTGGACGTGACGTGACGCTGTTGTACCCCAACTTTTGACGTCGTTTCGCAATAGTACTTGCTTTGGCCAAGTTTGATCAAGATTGCCTAACTTTTGTGGATGCTAGAGAGTAAACACCCAAAATCTTGACAGACGGACGGACGGACGGACGGACGCCGGACAAAAAGTGACCACAATAACTCACCTCGAGCACTTCGTGCTCAGGTGAGCTAAAAAGGTTATCGTAGCTGTCTTCATACGTTCTAAAGCAGCTGATCGTTAAGCTGCTTGAACTTGAAAGATGTTGTAGAGGAGACAATATTTGTTGTCAAGAGTAGGCGAAAAAATGTAAGACATGGCGCACAAAATATTGAAGGAAACGGAGAAATCGACATCTAAAAGTTTATTTTCTCATCCCTCAATGTTTCCGTAAGTTATTTCTATTAGGGATGGCATAACCAGTTCTTGTTTTGGGAAGGGGTTACATCATGGGCTAAGATCAAGAAACTTCTATTTGGCGTTAAAGATTGATTTAATAATTTAATAAATGCGGCGTATCACAGTCAAATGTGTAATGAATACTTAAAATAGCAATGAATTTTGCGCTAAAATAGATACGGTTTACCGTTATACATTGGTAAATTGTTGGCTATGAAAACTCGTAACTACGGCTTGCATCAAGCCGTAGTTACGGGATTTCATAGCAACACCCACTAAATACTAATTGTTTGTCCGAAATTACGTCACGGTTAACTGAATAAAAAACGTTCCCTATTACAGCGCACCAACTGTAACATGGGACGACTTTAATTTTAGTCTGTTAACACAAACATCAAGATTTAAAGTTGGCCATTTAAAAAAGCAGCTTAGAACTCTTTGTTGTCGGCAGCAGCTTTCAATTTAGAATAGTCCGTGTTTTAACGTTTGGGAAATGGCTAATACAGCATTAGATAAAAATCACCTCCCTCACCACAGATCTGCAGTTTTGACGCCCCAAATAAGAGGATATTCAAAAGCTCTAGGAGAAAAGGGGGAAACTGTTGATAACCTGAGTTGTGTAACTCATATCAGAATTCTGTATCTTTTCCAATGATATTGCATGTTTTCTTTACGTAGGATGTTTTTGTCTGCTAAAACCTCCATTTGGACAATTCTATTATATTTCATTTTGATAGTCCTATTATATTTTTGATTGATACAGGTAAATTTGGGAATAAATCTGGAAAAGGTCAATCATACCATTTGAGACTATCATTAGTCCAGGCCCCGGCTTCTCGAAAAAACTTAAATACGTTCTCATGCTCAAATTTGAGCACCGTGCTAAAAACGCACGAAATCCACGTGAACTTCAATCGAATACCCTTCAACGTTTGAGAGTATCCCTTTGAAGTTGAGCATGTTCTCATGAGAATATACTTAAGTTTTTTCGAGAAACCGGGCCTGGTCATATTGTCCTTCAGTGCAGTCTGATCAGGATCCATGCTGTTCACCTTTACAGAATACCGTCGCTTTTCTTCGAAAACCCCGTATCTGCGGCTTGTCTTAAGCTGCAGATACGAGGTTTTCGTTGAAAAGCACCGATATGAAGAACCTGTTAGAAGACAACTTGTGTGTTGATCAGGCTTTCTGTATGTCAAGGCTGATCTGGGTCCATATTGGACCCAAATACCACGATGGCTATTATTCCAGATATTCCATTCCCTTTTCATCCTAATGATCCTATAAATTATCCTCTCACATTATTCCTTTGTATTTTACTCTTTAACATAGGCAATGAATCTGCCATATTAAGCATCCGCTGACTGCATGGTCTCCTCCAGATCATTCTGAGCATGAGCGGCGATAATTGATGGACGGTAATTGTGTGAACGCCTTTAAACCCACACGCATCGAGTCGGCGTCTATTGGCTAAAAACCCCTTGGTCGGTAAAAACGTATAACCAAGTTTTCTTACACATAAAGCTACGTAAACATCCTCTAAATGGAAGAATGGAATTTTTGGTGATATTTCGAACACTTTTTGAGCTACATTCATACTCGTGACGTAGCCTGTACCGGAACAGAATCCTGGATAATGAGTGTTCGGATAACTTGTGAACGACGCGTACCATTTTGAGCTTTTGTTACGTATAGGTTTGGCTTTCAAGTTGCACGATCCCATTACCGCAGTCTGTAAGGCAGTTTCTTGTTTGTTGACTACATTCAATAAATTATTTAAATTAACGAACATATCATCGTCTGTTTTAAACACAAATCTTGCATGCTCACATTTCGTAGCCACCCATTTGAATCCCATGATAGTTTTATACGTTAGATTTCTGTACGAGTCGACGAAGTCCTCCTTGATGACGTCATGATAAACGTCATTTTCGCGGCTCACTAACTCTCGTTGTTTGGCGTCATGGACCTCTCCCAGTAAGAACACATATCGTATATTACCTGTATTATTCACATACGGAGACAGCCAGGTTTCACGTATAGCATTTCTGGCTTTATAATTACTATGCTGAGTTAATATCACAACAATAATGTCTATTTTTTGAGTGAATGACGTCAGTTTACAAACATCTGGATTGTCTATGACGTAACCAAAATTATGTTTGAAACACATACCACAGGTATCTTTTCTCCAATCTGATGTTGATGATTTGATTTCTGCTTTTGATGAGACAGGATCGTTATTTGATGAAAAATCATACTTCGTATTATTTTTATCGTCTTGGGTAGAATCGGTATCTTCACCCATTGGAAAATTATCAGCTTTCATTCGAAGTTTGATTTCAGATAAATTTAAAGTACCGTCCGAAAGGAACCATCTTTCATTTTTACTTTTTTCTTTTCTACTAGTTTCTAAAATTTCATTTTCCTTGAGAACACCAGGTCTATCATCATTTGGAAGTGTCGGTTGTATTGATATGCCATGTGCCGTTGTTTCAGTATTGTAGTTTCTGAATCTAAAAGTACTATTCACCTCTCCTTCATCACCAAACTCGGTTAATCCTTTAAACGCGTCTAAAACATTAGATTTCACTCTCATTGAGACGTCTACGACAAGACTTAGTCTCGAAGTTGACGCGAGAAAGTTAATCACGACGAGAACTAGCAGAAATATGAATAACAACAGGATGTGACGTAGTGAGTACTGACATGCGCAGTTGAAACATGGCTTTGTACTTCCTTTTACCGGAGATGTTTTCATGGTTTGAAGATTGGTTCGATGAAAGTGGATCGATTCATCGATTGGTCTGCATCATTGTTCCATATTGTCACGGAGAAGATTGTTTCATCGTGTCTGTGACTGTCAGCTCATTTCCGGTCGCATCGTATGGTTAATGGAGCCTGAAAATATGAAAGAAACACATGATTATCGCCATAACAAAACGTACCAGAGCTTAAACCTTTCCCAAACGTCAAAATTTTAGGGTAATCCACTTCAAAAACTGCCACAAATGACAAATGGATGTTATTATAGATAGGATTTGTGTAAAATATGGCACAGAAAATATTGAGACAAAACGAGAAACTGCTGGTTATCAGCAGTTTCTTCTCTTGTTTCAATGTTTCCCAAGCCTTTTCTATTAGGGTCGTCAAAACCAGGTCTTGTTTGGGAGAGGGTTAAACGAACTGGAAAATATGTACGAATATATTATGCTTATTGATAAATAATTGACCAGAATCGGGATTATTTTTGTCCGCAATTTTTATCCATCCTATGATGCACAACCACCACCGTGTGTAAACACCAGATTATAATCAGATTGACCAAAGTTAGTCGCGAGGGTGTGAAGCAGTATACCTTATACGAATGTAAATCATGGATGGATTCGTAGAAAACGCTATGGGAGATAAAGAAAATTCTTGAAACAAACAATTTCTTCATTTTCACAATGTTTTGTGAAGCATTTAACTGTGAAAGCCCAAAGAAGCGTCTTTATTTTGGAATGGGTTGCACTTAATTTACATGTGTCTGGCCGCGTGGCCTAATGGATAAGGCGTCTGACTTCGAATCAGAAGATTGCGAGTTCGAGTCTCGTCGTGGTCATTACTGTTTTGTTAAATAACGTTTTGAAACGAAACAAATATACATATCTGCTCTCTAAAAACGAAATGGAAGAGTAAGTTATAGTTCTTCAAGATTATACTTCACGATAAATGACCTGGCAGATCAGCACATGCTAATCGAATGGGATGCGCTGCCAGGTCAATTATCGTGAGCTATAACCTGGATCAATGTATCGTCCACAAAATCCGTTAGTTGAGCGCATTTAAGTTCAACTATGAGGGATATTTCAATTCTAATAGCGTGAAAAGTAGTTAAAATCAACATTTTTCACGACCGGAATCGAGATTATTTTTATCCGTGGTTGTTACCCATCCAATGATGCACAAACTCCACCGTGATTATGTGAAACAAAGAGGAAGCACCACTGGAAACCCAATCTGAAAGCACATTTTCGTCCGGTTCAAATTTCCTCGTGTTAACCCTTTACTAAACGACAAATTTTGGACTGGTTAAAATTCAAAGATGTTGCAGACAACAATTCCAAGTTAAGGATAGTTAAAATCTGTTGGTCTTTTTTGGTAGAAAACATTGTGGGAAATGAAGAAATTGCTTGTTACAAGCAATTTCTTCATTTTCCACGATGTTTTCCAAAGCCATTATCTTGTGCTGAGTCAAAAGGAGTCACTGTGTGGTAATGGGTTAAGACCTGGTAAGATACTCAATTCCGCATCTACATCACAATTGAATCACGTCCAAAATTGGCCAGCCGTATAGCAGATTTTGGACAGGAAGTGAACATGGTATTGAAGTGGAATTGTATGTGGCCATGCCATTTCACATTATTCAACTCCAGTTACAGGTCGTGATAAATGACCTGGTAGAGCATCTCTAGCTATTAGCCACAAATGCTCTGCCAGGTCATTTATCTTGAGCTATAACCACATGTATTCTTAAATCATCGACATGTTTCGAACAACATAAACTGTTACAAATTTCTTCTGACAATTTGTTTCGTGATAGTTCCACTTCACGTTCGTGACGTTTTTCATTTATTGAACAGATTCATAAATACTGTCTAACTACCAGGAAATCGTTCATCTTTGTCAACGATTGTATTTTGGAATTTGTTTCGTGCAGTGCTTTGATCTTAAAGAGCACCGTACGTGGTTAATCACGTGACTCAGAATTTCAGAAAATCATCAATATTTTTGTTAATACGTGATCAATTTGAATTCGGTTTGAAGCAGAGAAGGTGGAAAAATGCCAGGAATACTCTGGACAAGGTGGAATTTTCAAAATCCAGCTGATAAAAAGTTATTGAAGATCGACCAAAATTTTGGATGATCTCCAAAAACTTTTTATCAGCCAATTTTTCAAAGATCCATCACGCCCATCTAATGCGTGACGTCTTTACATTCTCTGCTCAAATTGGTCGAGTATTAACAAAATAATTGAAGATTTTCTGACATTGTTGCATCATGTGGTTATCCACCGTGTAGAGGCAGAGTTAAGGCCTTTCAAACAAACGAAACCTTTAAGTACCAGTTGATTATCGTTGTGTCGAAGTAAGCGGGCCGTCAAAATACTTCGACATATCCAAAATTCGACTCATCCGATTTTAGTATCTATTTCTTAAAGTGGCAATTGGGTATTTTTGTTAGTCGTTAAGTATGTACTTCCATTCGGCATAGTTGAAATATTGCAAGAAAACGAATGAATTTTTAAATTTTTATATTGCTCGAAACGAGCAATTTCTATATTCCTTTCCTGTTGTATTTTAATGGCCAAACTTCTATTTCGAAACTATTTCATTTGAAGTTTTTTTATATCATTGGGACCAGATTTTCACTATGACTTTAGCAGAAATTCGACTTATCCGATGTCGAGATAAGGAGTGTCAGCTGTATTAAATATTCCTTGCGTGGAACGGAAAACTACTTCAAACATCTACAAAACGAAAATAACTTATGCTATTTAACCCTTTCCCAAACAAGACCTGGCTTTGACGTCTCAAGGCGATTAGGCTTGGAAAACATTGAAGCAAACGTCCAAAATGCTGACAACCAGTCTTTTCTCCTTTCGCCTCAATATATAATCTTGGCTAAATTTTACACAGATATCTCTTTAAACATCTATGTTGTCGTCTGCATAAACCTTCAAATGGGGACAGTCCAAAATTTTGCCGTCTGGTAATGGGTTAAAATTGGAAGGAATGTAATGAAGAAGATAACATAAGTGTTGACATACATAATACGAAGATTTTGTTAGCAATATGACACAGAAAAGATTGGGATAAAGGGAAAAATTCTTAGTGTTAAGTATCCTTTTTTAGTCAGGACAAAATTCTGAAAAAGTCGATTAGTTTTAAAGGTATAGGCATTTTGTGAAGAAAAGGGTTTGATACCAGTTCTAGGGGAATTTGGGTATGCTGAGTCCGAAAAACAATGTTGCCAAGCTGAAAAATGGCTCCTTCATTATCTAATTTGCATATTTTCAAAATGGCCGCCAAAATCTTAAATATGCAATAATAAAGTTGTTATTTATCATTTTTTTCGACATCTTTTGTTCTAAATAGCGCACATTTCATGTTAACAGATTAAAACTAAATGATTTAACAGGTACATGAGAAAAAATAATAGTAATTTTTGACAATTACCGTATAAATGGCAATAAAAGGCATTTAAACAATAAAATTAATCGACATTTCAATTTCACTCGTTAAATGCAGTGAAATTATTCAAAGTACTATTTTGAAAATGTTTTGTATTAAAGGTAAAGTTTCGAGGGCAAATATGATACAGAACACTTATTTGAGCGCATGTCCTTTTACCATATATCTAAGCTTTTAGTAAACCTCAAACCTCATTCTAAAACCATGTACATAATATTTCACATAATTTTGCAAAAAATAATGATAAACCTCATCCATTTTACTGAAATCAAGAATTGGTTAAAAATGTTGCCAATATATCTACATTCAATTCTTAAGAATATAAATCAATGTCCAAAAATTTTGGAAAATGGTTTACCGTATTCATTCTAGTAAAAGATAGTGTAGTGTGGAAAATTCCGTTTTGTGGAAAATTTCACTTTTTGCACTTTCATATACACTTATGATTCCAAACTGCTTAAAAGATACTCAAATCATTTTATATTACATTTTTGATACCCTTAGAAATTAAATCGTGTATATTTAAAATGGAACACATATTAAACAGGCAATTAACTTAGGAATTGGACAATATAAAAATGTACAAATATCCTAGATTTTCAAATTTTGTTAGAATGCAAAAAAATCATTGAGTGTGGCAAACCTAATTCACCATGGCATGTTGAACTTCATTTTTTTCCAGATGAAAAACAAGTTGTTTACTTTTACAATGTTTCAAAGAGGCAACTTATTGATCTGCCTATTATAAAGAGAATACTAGAAATTGGATAAAGTGACTAATATACTATAATACAGATTTTCTAGTCAACAAATACTCAATATAAACTTTAATGATTGAATGGGTTAAATTTTAAGTAACATTACAGTGACTTGTGCACTTTTCCATTTTGTTCCTGACATTTTTCGCACATGTAAAGTACAACATCCAATCAAAGTCATTAGATGCTTATCACACTTACATGTAGATAATATGTAAGTGGTTCACCCTTTTGTTACAGACTATTTGTAATGTATACATCAAAAATGATTTAGACACCCATGGGTTCGAACCACAAACCCTGGATAGATAGTCTCTGCTGTTATTCATTGAACTATCGTAGCTTTTTCCGAAACTGTTAGAACTATAACATCTATTTAATAATAATTTGTAAAGTATTGACAGTTTCATTGAGTTGGTTGTACACTGTCGAAGGAAAGACATGTAGCATTTGTATTAAAAATAGTCCCCATGTTAGCTGTGCTCATGATAAGAACCATATCATTTGCAGTGGATTGTCATAAATAATATAATATGGATTTATTGGTGTATACCCCATGCTTTCAAAGTTTATACAAGTTTAAAATGAAGGTTCAAATATGGATACCACACCAGAGATATTAATAAGAATGGTTGGCACTGGCGTCTTCAAGGCTAAACATTTCTGCACACAACCTTAACAGAAGGGCAGGTAAGAAGGGAATGATTATGGATAGAGAAGTGGTTTTCCGCTTGATGCTGCACAGAGACATTACTAGCTTCATCATTTTAGCCATGAAGGAATCAAATGGTCACATCTCAAGCTTGTTTGTCATATAATCTGTTTGAAGAATATAGTATGAAGCTTATGTTCCAGTATTAACCCATGTTCTTCAGATGTACGCCAACTTTATCGTTCCTTATGTTTGAATATTCTCAAATATGTACACTAAGTTTCAAAATCTAGCTCCATTTGTTAAGAAAGTTTAATGGCTTTGTATGTATACTTATTAGAAACTGAATGGTGAGAAAATCAGATATGTTACATGGAAAGAAATATTGTAATGACAGTTTTGGAAACGTTTCATATGATAAAAACAGATGATACTATTGCACTGAGTACAAATGTTCTGTTTGATGTCTTTGAAATTGCTGCACTTCGTTGCTGACCAAACATTTGCAAAATGTCATTTAAATGTGGTCAGTTTTAAGATGTGATTTTACTGTAGTATTCTTAAAAATACAATAACCGACTTATCTGTCTAATGTGTCAAAACGTTGTGTTTGTTTACACCGCCTACGTTATATATTCAATTGTTTCATTTTTATACTTCTTGAAATCAGTGTAGTTGTCATTTTTTTCATGTGTGTTTCTAATTAACGAACGTTGTAAGAGGGGCCATGCTAGTATGTCAAACATAAAAACAGGCAAAATATATTTTCAAAAAACATTGTCTAGATTGGTCAACATGTATGGGTAGATACTTACTGTATGATCAAAATTCACATCAAATTCATTTAGACCTTCCAAATAATGTTTGTATCTAACTTTACCTACCACATTATTAGTTTCTAATAACATGTATAGGAAACTGACCCTCAATGAAAATCTTGGTACCAACGACATAATCCTTTTTTGTCCAGAAAATACGATATACATACCTCTTAGCAAACTCTAATTGTCCCCATGTTCTGATGCCTGAAATATCTAGCATGCCCCCCCCCCCTTTAAGTAGAAAGGGAAATGTCTAATTACCAGCGACTACATGAATTTTGTACATGATCGTTAAACGCTAGCTCTTACAGTTAGATTGTACTCAGGCAACAATTTCATAATTGAAAATTAGACACATTCACGTTCATTGACATGCATTTCAAAACCAGTATATAGGGTTTGTTTTCGGCTTTATTGGAATAAGTACGGTATTCAGCTCTTATGACAACTCTGGTATAAATGAGTTCAGATTATATTTATCCATATATTTCAAGTGACATTACGGAACAGTCTTTCCGATCGAGCCATAAGTACTCAAGATGTGTTAAACCATTTTAGCTTAGCATTATTTTGAAAATGACACAAAATATCATACGTAAGCTAAAAATGAATTGTCCAAGTTTTTTTTTTTTTTTTTTTTTTTGGTAAATCAAAATGTAAATATAAACATCTAAGATGGTACTGTTGATAAAAGTGGTGTGTTTTAACAGCGCTTTTTTCTAAAAGAATATGCAATTTGAAAGTGATATTCTGTATGTATAAAAGGGGTTTATTGCCAGTGATACAGTACAAAATATCAAAAATAGTGTCAAAGTGATGTTTCTTACTTTCAAAATTATTTACTCATTAGTTTTAAACAATTTATAGCATTATAACTGAACAATTTGGTTAAGATTATGCAAAAAACTTTTATACTATTTAGCAAATTTGATTTTTGGTGTAAGAGCCATTTCTGTTCCTCATTTACCTGGTAAACCATTTAGTTTTAGTCTGTTAACACAAAATGTGCGACATTTAGAACGTAAGATGTCGAATAAATGATAATTAACAACATTATTATTGCATATTCGAGGTTTTGGCGGCCATTTTGAAAATATGCAAATTAAATGATGAAGGAGCCATTTCTCAGCTTGGCAACATTGTTTTTCGGATTCAGCATACCCAAATACCCCTAGAACTGATCTCAAACCATTTTCTTCACAAAATGCCTTTATGTGATAACTTTTCTGATTTCGTGCCCTGACTATTCTACTTTTCATCTAATATGTCTTCCTACAGCCTGACTTCTAGGTACGTCAAAATCACGACTTATTTGAGAAATGGCTGAATCAAGGACGAATTTAACCCTTTCCCAAATAAGTCATGTTTTTTTCTAATTTCCCTAATAAAACACTTAGAAGAAGATAGAGGCAAAATGATAAAATTCTAAAAAAAAAAAAACACACACACGTTTCTCTTTTTGCTGCAATATTTTCTTTCAAATTGCTTCATTACACAAGTCTATTCTGTAAGTCCAATTTCTTTATACTCATTTTGTCCTCTCACAATTGAACAAGTCTAAAATTCCTTTATTTGGGAAAAGGTTTAATAAACGTAGCAACTCTGTTTTATAGCAGAGATGTAACATATTTCAAAGCAATTCTCGCCATACAAGGATACATAGTGCGACATAAAAGAGATTCGTAGAAGCGACTGAAATATCGCATTGCTTTCACTGGCGTACATATAGGCCGTGGGCCGAGCCGGCAAATTGTGACAAAGTGGTTCAGGCTGGAGGGTGAAGGGGAAAACTTGATTTAGTAATTAAGATATTAATGTATAAAGTCATAATCAGGATTGTTTACCTTAAATTATGTGGTCACTAATTAGAAAAACGCGATTTTAGTGTCTTTGAAGATGCCCATAATTGACCAATCAGATGAGAGTATTTAGCCTAAAAGGCTTCAGCCCGGTCCTGAAAAAATGGCCGCCCCCATAAAGGAATGCATCTGTCAAACCTCAGATTTTGATGTAGGTGCACTTATTCCATGCATAGACGCTACATGGACGAAGCTGTACAGTTGCTCAAATGTTTGGGCAACTGTGGATGGTAAAGAAAAAGAAGTTGCCCTGAGTATTTAGACTTATAGTACAAGTTGTACCTGACATTGGGTCCATCCTCAGTTCTACCAGAAGTACACAAACAGTAAGCGAATTGAATGTGGGGCGAAGCGGAGGGACGCTGGACGTCTAAGGTCATCTGAGGACCAACAAAGTGAATGTCAGGTGAGTATTGTTTTTAAAGAATTGTGTTTAGCAGGGGTCCATAGAAATACCGGAACGCACAGTAATTACCGGAACATTACTAATAGAGTAGATCTATTTGGGGAAGGGTTCTATGCTTTTCAGTTTATACCAATGGGTGATGAAGATCAATTTTAATCCATTCCCACATAATGACTCCTTTTGACGCCCTACAAGATAACAGCTTAAGAAAACATTGAGGAAATGAAGAAATTGTGATAAGCAATTTTTCATTGCCCACACTGGTATTACTACACAGACAAAAAATATAACTTTTCATTCACTTGAAATTGTCGTCTACATCATCTTTGTATTTGGATAAGTAAAATTTTGCTGTCTGCTAGTCTACTGGGTTAAATGTGTATGGTCAGTCCTGTGCATTCTGGTAATCACTGTGCGTTTCGGTATTTCTATGGAGCGTTTGCAGTGTCTGAATGTTCAAATATACAGTGATTTCCAGTTTTCGATCAGTAGGACATATATACATTGTTTTTTGTACTGTAAAGTAACCTTCATTAGAAAACACTGCTATTTACATTAGGATACCGTAACACGACTATGAAAATGAGAAAGGGCAAACCATTTAAAACAAATTTAAAGCTACGAAATATACATACCGGTACAAGTAAACAATTCTTCTTTCATTTTCTTTCCAATTATAAGGCTTATATCCTACTATTTTCTGGCAGTTTGAAGACCCTAGACCTGGCAGGTAGCCGGGCATGCAGAAGCTATGACCAATATTTTTCTTTAATTTTTCAAGTTGAATAAATTTGGTAAATTAACCCTTTCCCAGACAGCAAAAATTTGGACTGATCACATTTTGAAAAAATGCTACAGATGACAAAATGAATGCTTATAAAGATAGTTTTTATGAGTAATATAGCATAGAATATATTGAGGCAAAAGGAGAAAATGCGGACGGACGGGCTGACTGACAGACAGACGGACAGACGGTCGACGGACAAAAAGTGACCACAATAGCTCACTTCGTGCTCAGCTAAAAATGCTGATTATCAGAATTTTCTTCATTTGTCTCGACGTTTTCCCACGCCTATTTTAGTAGGGTCGACAAAAACAATGTCTTGTAGGAGAAAGGGTTAAGAAAGACATCCGGCAAACGGTTTATTTGCTCACAAATTATTAATATGTTCTTCTAACCTACGCTAGGTTATCTTTCCACGACGTTGTCGTGGCATGAGAATATAAAACTTGTTTACTAGAGTACATGTATGCATCTTGCAGTAGTTTTCGTATACGAGATTTTTGTTGAAAAGCATCGAATTATCATAGCCATAGCGAGGATGAAATTTGAACACAAGACCTTTCGATTCCGAATCTTGCATCCTACCGCTAGATCACTACACAGAAATAACATGGAAGAGACTGACAAGAACATCTTTTTCTAAACAACAACTTCTTAAAGTGTTCCAAATTAAAAGCTGTTGTCGATGACAAAATGAATGTTAATAAAGGCATTTCAATTAAAATTTGTGAATGATATAACTAAGAATACATCGCGGCAAAAGTAGAAAATGCTGATGATCGGTATTTTCTTCTTTTGCCTTAATGTCTTCCCAATCGTATCAAGGGCGTCGAAACCAGACTTTGTTTGGGAAAAAATTAAGACAAGTTCGTACTTGTTTTACCTCAACAAAATATGTACATAAATGCACCGCGGCAATCAAGAAAGATGATTTTGTATCGCTTTTTTGTATCTTGAAGCAATATGTGGTCCAAACCGACGATTTTCCAAACATCGAAATTCAGTAAAGAAACGAACCAATGCAAACGGCCAAGACATAAGCCTCGTCCAAGTGGGTGGCCTGGTTTGTTATTTAGATTCCAGGCCCGTAGGAACGGGGGGGGGGGGGGGGGGGGCTAGGGGGGACTAACCTCCCCCCCCCCCCATGTTGGCCCCAAACGACAAATTTTCCTAATTTTACACTGAAAATTTTGGGAAACACCAAATTAGCCCCCCAATATTCTGGACAAGGGCTTTAGCCCCCCACCCCCCCCCCCCATATGAAATTGCTTCCTACGGGCCTGGATCATTCTTATCTGGTGATTAAGATCAACTGACTAATACCAAACACCAAACGACGACACTCGACTGTTATTACAATGTAAGGAAGATAATCTATGTTTAGCATCTTACAAACAGTGACATGAATTATTTCCCTTTGTTCACACAGAAAAACAATATCCTTTTCACTTTTTAAATGATAAGGCTGGTTATGAACTCCCAAAATATGTGACTTGAGAAACATTGTGAGAAAACTAACATTTTCTTGAATGACAAATTCTCTTTAGTATTTTCATATACTTTAATTTTCGAGTTAGATTAAGAAAATCTGTTTTAACCGGCAACGCCAATTTTGGACGGAACTATACATATTTGGTAGGATGGTAGGCCCTATATCATAAATTTCCCATCGAAGTTTCAGGCAAACTTAAACTTTATCGTATGGTAATGGATCTAAAAAAGGCCCTTTAAGGCTTTTGAGTAAAAAATGATTCAAGATTAGCCTGTGTTAACACGCAGCCTGATTATGCACCATATGGGTCTCCAACAGCTTCTTCGTTACACGTTTTGGTTGATCTTCGATAACTTTTGTCGGCTGTTTTTTTTTAAATATCCACCACGTCCAGCTGATTCCTGGTGTTTTCCCACATGCTCTGCTTCAAACCGAATTCAAATTGGTCAAGTATATAAAACAAAAATACCGGTATTGATGATTTTCTGAAATTCTGAGTCACGTGATTAGGCCTATCCACCGTGCAGATGCTCACTTCGACACAATTAGTCTTGACATAACCGATGTTGAGATAATCAGCTGGGATCTGGAAAACGACCTTTATGCATATGCGCACGCTGATCTGGAACCATGTTGGTTTCAAAACCCATAAGCGACCCTTTTTCTTCTGATTTCGGGTTATTTACATTTGACATGACATATAGATTTTACAAGCTCAGTCCATCAAAATAGTGGTTCGAACCCCGCCTCTGTCAATATCCTTTCGGATATTTGACATTCATTCATTCATTCGTCCCTCATCAATGGATGTGAATCGTGTAAGTTAAAGAGCATGAGGAGGCTCGGAACGGCTATTATGGTACGAGGGGCTTTCATTAAAGATTTCCCCTAACCTACTTCCAATAAGCAGAGAGAATTGAAACTTGGCACAAATATTAATCTTTCTCTACATAGCCTCTAGCCAGAGAGACACACTTCTGCCATCGTTATGTGCAGTTTTGGAGATCTCTTCCGTAGAACACCGTAGATAGTGCCCGAAACCTAGCATTGACTTGATGGCGGCATCACCAATGACAGACTGTGGGCGCCCAGGAATCGGACTGTTTCTACAGACTTACGTCCACACTTGAACTGAGTATACCAGTGTTTGACAACGTCATATGACGGGACATCATCCCCACAAACTTCTTTCATGTCATCAAAGTCCTCCTTTAGAGTGCGACCTTTCAAATACGGGAATCTAACTTGACTGCTTGCTCCATCCCGCTACCTTACTTAACTTCAGCAAACGGAAATGAGAAACAAATTGAATTTCAGAGCTACAAATTTTCATGTGACCTATAGGGGTATACGGCAATGCATGTGCAAAATTTCCACTTCCTACATCAACTGAAAGTAGGTAGGGGAAATCTTTAATGAACGCCCCTCGTAGCACTGGTAAACGAAATGTCAGAAACCCACGACTAGGTGCTCCAGCCGTCGTGATTTGGCAAAATGGCGGAAATGGCGTTACACCACATTCGTTAAATCAATCATGTCACTGCTTTTCAACAAAAAACTCGTAACTCCAGCTTAAAACAAGCTGCAGTTACGAGGTTTTGATAAAAAGCGACGATATGTATAACATTCTACAAACATAATTATACTAGTATAAAATGCGAATGCAATTTTGAATCTTGGCCAGAGAAAAAGTTTGAGTTGTTATTCAAGAACTATTCAACGAGTTACAAAGAATTTACTGAGATTAAAACTACGGTGTATCGCGTGACACAACAATTGCAGAAAATATTCAAGACTTCTCCTAAAATATAACTAATTAGAAAATGATTTAAAGCAGATTAGGTGGAAAGACATCTTTGATTTACTGGATTTAATGAATCTTCTGCACAGAACCTGATATAAAAATTCATTAATTAAAACTGCGAACGCTGTATCGCGTAATTCCCCGCCGCGTTTAAAAAAAAAACGTTATCGTAGCTGTCTTCATACGTTCTAAAGCAGCGGATCGTTAAGCTGCTTGAACTTGAAAGATGTTGTAGAGGAGACAATATTTGAGCCGGGATCTGGAAAAATGTCCTTTATAGCATTTTCAAAAATTGAGATTGAAGGTCATCCTGTTGTCAAATGCAGTCGAATGCGTATCCATGCTGCTATCTTTAAGGTACAGGTCACGAAGAAGCTATTAGAGAACAATGTGGATCCTGATCAGACTGTGCGTATGCACAGGCTGATATGGATCTATATAGGGCTCAAAAGCCTTAAGGGAAGTTTTTCCAGATCCTGGCTCATTTGTTGTCAAGAGTAGGCTAAAATATGTAAGACACGGCGCACAAAATTTTGGAAAAAGTTAAGGAAACAGAGAAATCGACATCTAAAAGTTTATTTTCTCATCCCTCAATGTTTCCGTAAATTATTTCTATTAGGGATGGCAAAATCAGCTCTTGTTTTGGGAAGGGGTTACATCATGGGCTAAGATCAAGAAACTTCTATTAGGCGTTAAAGATTGGTTTAATAATTTATACATAAATGCAGCGTATCACAGTCAAATATGTAATGAATACTTAAAATGGAAATGAATTTTGCGCTTGAAATAGATTCGGTTTACTGTTATACATTGATAAACCGTGGGTGTTGTTATGAAATCTCGTAACTACGGCTTGTCTCAAGCCGTAGTTACGGGATTTCATAGCAACACCCACTTAATACTAATTGTTTGTCCGAAATTACGTCACAGTTAACTGGATAAAATCGTTCCCTATTACAGCGAACCAACTGTAACAGGGGCCAACTTTATTTTTAGTCTGTTAACACAAACGTCAAGATTTTAAGTTGGCCATTTACAAAGCCGCTACGAACTCTTTGTTGTCGGCAGCAGCTTTCAATTTAGAATAGTCCATGTTTTAATGTTTGGGAAAGGGCTAATACATCATTAGATAAAAATCACCTCCCACACCACAGATCTGCAGTTTTGACGCCCCAAATAAGAGGATATTCAAAAGCTCTAGGAGAAAAGGGGGAAACTGTTGATAATCTGAGTTGTGTAACTCATATCAGAATTCTGTATCTTTTCCAATGATATTGCATGTTTTCTTTACGTAGGATGTTTTTGTCTGCAAAAACCTCCATTTGGACAATTCTATTATATTCTATTTTGATAGTCCTATTATATTTTTGATTGATGCTGGTCAATTCGGGAATAAATCTGGAAAAGACCCATCAAACCATTTGAGACTATTATTAGTCTAGGCCCCGGCTTCTCGAAAAAACTTAAGTACGTTCTCATGCTCAAATTTGAGCACCGTGCTCAAAACGCACGAAATCCACTTGAATTTCAATCGAATACCCTTCAACGTTTGAGAGTATCCCTTTGAAGTTGAGCATGTTCTCGTGAGAATATACTTAAGTTTCTTCGAGAAACCGGGGCCTGTCATATTGTCCTTCAGTGCAGTCTGATCAGGATCCATGCTGTTCACCTTTACAAAATATCGTCGCCTTTCCTCGAAAACCACGTATCTGCAGCTTGTCAAATGCTGCAGATACGATGTTTTCGTTGAAAAGCACCGATATGAAGAACCTGTTAGAAGACAACTTGTGTGTTGATCAGGCTTTCTGTATGTCAAGGCTGATCTGGGTCCATATTGGACCCAAATACCACGATAGCTCTTATTCCAGATATTCCATTCCCTTTTCATCCTAATGACCATATGAATTATCCTCTCACATTATTTCTTTGCATTTTACTCTTTAACATAGGCATTGAATCTGCCATATTTAGCATCCGCTGACTGCATGGTCTCCTCCAGATCATTCGGAGCATGAGCGGCGATAATTGATGGACGGTGATTGTGTGAACCCCTTTAAACCCACACGCATCAAGTCGGCGTCTATTGGCTAAAAAACCCTTGGTCGGTAAAAACGTATAACCAAGTTTTCTTACACATAAAGCTACGTAAACATCCTCTAAATGGAAGAAAGGAATTTTTGGTGATATTTCGAACACTTTTTGAGCTACATTCATACTCGTGACGTAGCCTGTACCGGAACAGAATCCTGGATAATGAGTGTTCGGATAACTTGTGAACGACGCGTACCATTTTGAGCTTTTGTTACGTATAGGTTTGGCTTTCAAATTGCACGATCCCATTACCGCGGTCTGTAAGGCAATTTCTTGTTTGTTGACTACATTCAATAAATTATTTAAATTAACGAACATATCATCGTCTGTCTTAAACACAAATCTTGCATGCTCACATTTCGTAGCCACCCATTTGAATCCCATGATAGTTTTATACGTTAGATTTCTGTACGAGTCGACGAAGTCCTCCTTGATGACGTCATGATAAACGTCATTTTCGCGGCTCACTAACTCTCGTTGTTTGGCGTCATGGACCTCTCCCAGTAAGAACACATATCGTATATTACCTGTATTATTCACATACGGAGACAGCCAGGTTTCACGTATAGCATTTCTGGCTTTATAATTACTATGCTGAGTTAATATCACAACAATAATGTCAATTTTTTGAGTGAATGACGTCAGTTTACAAACGTCTGGATTGTCCACGATGTAATTAAAATTATGTTTAAAACACATATCACAGGTATCTTTTCTCCAATCTGATGTTGATGATTTGATTTCTGCTTTTGATGAGACAGGATCGTTATTTGATGAAAAATCATACTTCGTATTATTTTTATCGTCTTGGGTAGAATAGGTATCTTCACCCATTGGAAAATTATCAGCTTTCATTTGAAGTTTGATTGCAGATAAATTTAAAGTACCGTCCGAAAGGAACCATCTTTCATTTTTACTTTTTTCTTTTCTACTAGTTTCTAAAATTTCATTTTCCTTGAGAACACCAGGTCTATCATCATTTGGAAGTGTCGGTTGTATTGATATGCCATGTGCCGTTGTTTCAGCATTGTAGTTTCTGAACATGAAAGTGCTGTTCACCTCTCCTTCATCGCCAAACTCGGTTAATCCTTTAAACGCGTCTAAAACATTAGATTTCACTCTCATTGAGACGTCTACGACAAGACTTAGTCTCGAAGTTGACGCGAGAAAGTTAATCACAACGAGAACTAGCAGAAATATGAATAACAACAGGATGTGACGTAGTGAGTACTGACATGCGCAGTTGAAACATGGCTTTGTACTTCCTTTTACCGGAGATGTTTTCATGGTTTGAGGTTCGATGAAAGTGGATCGATTCATCGATTGGTCTGCATCATTGTTCCATATTGTCACGGAGAAGATTGTTTCATCGTGTCTGTGACTGTCAGCTCATTTCCGGTCGCATCTAATGGTTAATGGAGCCTGAAAATATGAAAGAAACGCATGATTATCACCATAGCAAAACGTACCAGAGCTTAACCCTTTCCCAAACGTCAATTTTTTAGGGTAATCCACTTCAAAAACTGCCACAAATGACAAATGGATGTTATTATAGATAAGATTTGTGTAAAATATGTCACAGAAAATATTGAGACAAAAGGAGAAAGTGCTGGTTTTCAGAAGTTTCTTCTTTTGTTTCAATGTTTTCCCAAGCCTTTTCTATTAGGGTCGTCGAAATCATGTCTTGTTTGGGAGAGGGTTAAACGAATTGGAAAATATGAACGAATATGGTTATTGCTAAATAATTGACCAGAATCGAGATTATTTTTGCCCGCAATTTTTATCCATCCCATGATGCACAATCTCCACCGTGTGTAAGTTAACACCAGATTGTAATCAGATTGACCAGAGTTAGCCGCGAAGGTGTGAAGCAGTATACCTTATACGAAGTTATATCATAGATGGCTTCGTAGAAAACGCTATGGGAGATAAAGAAAATTCTTGAAACAAACAATTTCTTTATTTTCCACAATGTTTTGTGAAGCACTTAACTGTGGACGCCCCAAGAAGCGTCTTTATTTTGGAATGGGTTGCACTTACTTCATATGTGTCTGGCCGCGTGGCCTAATGGATAAGGCGTCTGACTTCGAATCAGAAGATTGCGAGTTCGAGTCTCGTCGTGGTCATAACTGTTTTGTTAAATAACGTTTGCAACGAAAAAAAAATTATATCTCCTCTCTAAAAACGAAATGGAAGAGTATATTCTGATTTTTTTTCGGGAGACAGGGTGGAGCCTAGTAAACGGTTCATTACATTTAAGCTTGAGGAGAAACAGCCTGCTCGCTTAGCGGTACATCGTCGGTATTATTGCAAAACATTATAACTACAGCGTGAATCAGACTGTAGTTACGAGATTTTATAACAACTCATTTTGCAATAGAACGGTCTTTCAATTTCGAAATGTGTTCATGCTCGTACCGCACGTGTTTGGAAGCAAATTTTCCAAATTTGCTTCTCTTAGCAGCCGTGCGTCTCTGCACTTTACCATTCTCTGCATACCACACAACATCTTCCGGTCTTCCTCACTATAAATAGTTCTATCAAAAGCAAAGATTAATGAGGTAACAGTCATTCGAATATTCAATATGTAAGTCTAAAGTTATGTGTAGATATTGAATTGTGTGACTGAAAATGAAACATTCAATTAATCATGTCTCTGAGAGATGAAAAGATCCAGGTAGTAATTTGCTTTATTATGGTTCAAAGATCAGTCCAATGGCCTTCCTTGTAAATAGGTCAGTCGAGTTTACTGAACTATGAAATATATTCAGCTTACACAAACGATTAATATGCATGAAGTTGTGCTAAAAATAAATACAACTCCATCATGAAATCAAAGTATGCAAGGTATTCTGGATAATCAAAGTACTTAATCAAAATACTCTACGAATCAAAGTATTCAAGATATTCAAATGGATAATCAAAGTACCTAATCAAACTACTCTATTTCTGGCCCGGTTTCTCGAAAAAACTTAAGTACGTTCTCATGCTCAAATCTGAACACAGTGTTCAAATCGCATGAAATCTACGTGAACTTCAATGGAATACCCTTCAACGTTGGAGAGTATCCCTTTGATGTTGAGCATGTTCTCATGAGAATATACTTAAGTTTTTTTCGAGAAACTTGGGCCTGGACAGGCCTACATTTTTGAAAAATTTGCTTCCAAACAGTACTGTCAGTACTTTGATTTCTCTTATATCAACCAAGATATCGAGAAGTAAACACGTCGAATAACCTCTTCGCTTAGCCACACCCTGTGAGGTGAATAAAAATGGATTATAAAGTTGTAGTTCTTCAAGATTAACCTGGAATAATTTATCGTCCGCAAAGTCCGTTAGTTGAGCGCAATAAAGGTAACCTATGAGGAATATTTCAATTTTAATAGCGTAAAAAGTAGTTAAAATCAACATTTATCACGACAGGAATGGAGATTACTTTTGTCCGTAGTTGTTATCCATACCATGATGCACAAACTCCACCGTGGTTATGTGAAACAAAGAGGAAGCACCACTGGAAACACAATAATTATGGAGGCACTTTTTCGTCCGGTTCAATTTTCCTCATGTTAACCCTTTACTGAACGACAGATTTTGGACTGGTTCAAATTCAAAGATGCAGACAACAATTCCAATTAAAGGATAGGTAAAATGGTTTGGTCTTTTTTGGCAGAAAACATTGTAGGAAATGAAGAAATTGCTTGTCACAAGCAATTTCTTCATTTTCCACCATGTTTTCCAAAGCCATTATCTTGTGGTGAGTCAAAATGAGTCAATGTGTGGTAATGGGACAAGACATGGTAAAATGCTCAATTCCGCGTCTACTTCACAATTGAATCACGTCCAAAATTGGCCAGTCGGACAGCATAATTTGGACACGAAGTGAACGCGGTATTGACGCAGAATTGTATGTGACCATGCCTTTCCATATTACCCAACTCAAGATATAGGTCATGATAAATGCCCTGCAAGCGCGGATCCAGATATTTTTCCCAGGGGGGGGGGGGTCCGATCTTTAACCCCCTTTTTGGCCAAATTTCAGGGGGGGTGTCAGGCCTCTGACCCCCTCTGGATCCGCGCATGCCCTGGCGAAGGATCTCTATCTATAAGCTAAAGATGCTCTGCCGGGTCATTTATCGTGAGCTATAACCACATGATTGCATTCTTTAATCATCGACATTTGTTTCGAACAACGTAAACTGTCACAAATTTCTCCTGACAATTTGTTTCGTGATAGCTTAACTACACGTTCGTGACGTTTTTCATTTATTGAACAGATTCATAAATACTGTCTAACTACCAGGAAATCGTCCATCTTTGTCAACGATTGTAGTTTGGAATTTGTTTCGTGCAGTGTTTTGATCGTAGAGATGCAGTGTTAGTACCTTTCAAACAAACGAACCCTCAAAGTACCAGTTCACACTCGTTGTGTCGAAGTTAGGGTCTCGACAAAATACTTCGACATATCCAAAGTTCGATTATTTAAGTGGCATTTGACTTTTTTTGTCAGCCACCACGTGCTCGAAACAACTAATTTATGCTTTCATGCTATATTATAGCTGCCATATTTCTATTTCGAAATTAGTTCGTTTGACATTTTTGATATAATTTGAACAAGATTTTTACTACGACTAAAACAGAAATTCGACTTATCCGATGTCGAGATAAAGGGTGTCAACTGTATTTCTATATTCCTTGCGTGAAAAACGACAATACCTTAGGCTGTTTAATTACCCCGTTACCTCACAATGACTCTTTTTGACTCCCTACAAAATAATGGCTTGGAAAATAAATGTGGAGAATGAAGATATTTTCTCGTGACAAGCAATTTCTTCCTTATCCATAATGGTCTTTTTGTAACCAAATAGGAGTGTGTTTTTTCTTAAATTCCATTAACTTGAAATTGGCGTCTGAAACTCCTTCAAATTTGGTCAGTCCAAAATTTTGCTGTCTAGTAATGAATTAAAGTTGAAAAGTAATGAAGAATATGACATGAGTGTTGATATACGTATACGAAGATTTCTTTGACAATATGACACAGAAAACATAGTGGTAAAAGAATAAACTCTTGATGTTAAGCAGCTTTTTTGTACTTTAACAAAAAGTACTTTTTCTCGTAGTACAAGATAAATGAGATTCATAGAAGAGACTGAAATATCGCATTGCTTTCACTGGCGTAGCTAGCCGAAAATATAGTGTACGCAAAACGCATGCCTTATGTATCGGAGGAGGTTTGATGGCGGGCTCCATACTGCTGGGGTAGGTCTTGCGGGCACCGATGAGAAATGTTTTGAAAATTTAATATATACTGGCGGCCATAAGAAACGCCTCAGTCCCAGTAAATATCCGTTTTTCCAGTATATTTGTTTTGAGATTACAAAAACTCATTTCCGTCTGTTAATTTGATTATCTGGTGTTGAAAAATGATTCTAAAGAAATTATCAACTTGTAACAGTTTAGAAAAATATCACATTTAAACAGAGCGGTATCAAAATTTCCATTTAAAAATCAGTTGCGCGTGGTTAAACCTTTACTTGCGACAATAACAGGTGCCGTGAAACGTGTTATTTGGCGTCCACAGTTAGTGAATACTAAATGCGACGTCGATCCAAACGTCATAAACATGAAACGCAAATGACGTTAACGTCAGAAATCTTCTTATATAACAGGCGTTATCCGAGGTCTATCTGACTTTTGCCGATTGGCAAATGTTTCTGTAACTTTAACTCGTCGACCAAGAAGCCTAATCGTGCATTGCAAGACGTCAATACGTCCGACGACTTGTTTTTGAGTTTCCCGTATTAAAAATGGCTCATATACGAGCTCTCTTTTCCGAGCAATGTATCTGTTTCAAGAGTTACTTGAAACAACAAAAAATGACACAAAACACTTATTTGGCCACCATAGTAATCGACTACTCAACACAACGTCGATCCCAACGTCACCAACCTGAAACGTACATGACGTTGACGTTAGGAATTTTCTCGTTTTAAAGGCGTTACACGAGATCCAGTTGAGCGTGGCCGATCGATAAACGTTCGCGAAACTCAAACGCGTCGATCAAGACTCCGAATCTAGACACACAATGCGTTAAACTGTCTGGCGACTTGTTTGCGTATTTCTCGTATTCGAAAATGGCCATATCGTGAGCTCCTTTTTCAGAATTTAGTCTTGGCGTCCTTCAATACGGATGTTTGATAAGAAAATCATTTAATTCCTGATTGCCTATCCACTTACACATGTTACTGTGTAAAATGAGACCAATTTCATCACATGACAAATAAACACGAAGCCCACGTAGAAAACGTGACCAGTCACCGGAAATGAACATCTTGGTGGATAGAAACGCATATTTGTTTATTTGACGTAACTGTTGGTCAAAAATATCATTTACAGCGTATATTTCACTAATATAGTAATATGCTTAAAGGGACATTTCATTCCAATTTCAATTTTTTAAAGTATGTCTTGATGCCAAGATTGGTTATTCTAATGAGTATAAATAATATTAGTTTTTTGAAGTTGTTGCCAATAAGCGAGAAACACGCATTTAAAGTTGAGACATAATCGATAAATAGCATATAAATCCGAACTGTTGTCCACAACAATTTGTTCAATTTTAACACAAAAATATAGATTTCTCGTAAACGGCGCAATATTTTGGCTTGAAATTTTCAGAATTTTCATAAGGAAATATACTCTTTCAGATAAAAATAAAAGTAAAATTTATGACCAAAAATTCTGAAATGTCACTTTAAGGAAAATAATGACAAATTTCATTGAGGCGTTTCTTATGGCAGTCAGTATAGATGCTTATGAAATACATACCAAATGCCCACCTGGCGCCAAGAATGACCATGTTTTAATGGCGATTCAGGTGTTTATTTCAAGGGAACCAAAAACAAAAATCCACATTTGTTTATTTTTTGTTATGTGTACGCAATTGCGTTTTTGCGTACGGGTTGCTACGCCTATGGCTTTTCCACGCATAAACTTTTTTATGTTCGTATTCAGCTAAGCTATGGAATACATAAATAGTAAAGAAGAAAATGCTAATGTTAGACATTATATCGTCGCTTTCCAACAAAAACCTAGTTTGTAACTGCAGCTTGAAACAAGCTGCTATTAAAAGGTTTTTGTTGAAAAGCAGATGCATCCCTTCTCTCATTGTTTGCCACCCTGTTACATATACTCTAACATTAAATCGATTTTTGACAAAAAACGCGTAACTGCATCCTGTTGTATTCTATTTCAGTTTGGAATAGTTTATGAACATTTTGTTTGTGAAAGGGTTAAAAGACATTGTAGAATAAAGATGATCATATTTCAAAGCAAATGTTCTGATGGAAATATAAAGTGCTACATGAAAGAGCTATAGAAATGACACTAATATTGTCTTGCCTTTTTCATACACTATCTGCTCCAATGCGAGAAAGATGTGGGAAGCCTTTCGAGAAGAAAATGAACACCGATTTTTGTATTTTGTCGTCTGCAACTTATTTCAATAAAATTTCGCCATTTGGGAAAGAGTTATACCCTAATGCAGTTCTCAAATCCACCAATTTCGCTGCTAATGATGCTGCCTTTCCTATGATTTATTTATCGTCTGCAATTCCTTTGAATTAGGACCAGTCTATTATTTTGTCGTTCGGGAAAGGATACGCATTTAGAATAATAAATGCTCGTACTTAATCCGATGGGAAATCCAGTTATTGTTCTAACATTAAAGCCCGTTAAATAATAAAAGCTTTCTCCCATTTATTACAATTCAAAACGAATAGTACCTTCATACGAAATAATGGATGAACATTTCCATTTGTTACTGAAATACTTTTGTAAGGGCATATAATTATATTCACTGGTGGTGGATTCGGCCAAAGCGAGCGACGTTTTTCTCTACAACAAGTTATAAATATTTTGCGTTTAAATGTGAGTTTTAAGATTTTATAATGAATTTGTTATAAAGATAGACCGGGATTACCGTTATGTATTGACAAACCGTCGGTATTGTTATAAAATCTCGTAACTACGGCTTTATCGAAGCCGTAGTTACGAGATTTTAAAACAACACCGACGGGATACATTGATCGTGAAAAAAATCCCTCGCTTTGGCCGAGTTCACCACCAGTGTTACTATTGTACGGGCATATTGAAACTAGATAATTATAGATCGTCCAAAAAGAATGGCAGATAAACAATAGGCTATTTCATTTACAAAAGGATGTCAGGCTATTTATTTGAAACTTAAATGTTGTGAGATAAATTGCCTGTTTAAGACAATGTATATATCATTGATACATAATTAATCGGGTAAATAACGGTATAATTTAAGAAAACAAAATGTAAACATCTGCCACTCTTTTTGTACGATCTATATGTTCATACGCTTCCTGATTATTGCCTTAACACCTTTCGGAACCGCACTGCCAACGATCTTACTACCAAGACGGACGGGAAATTATAGTGGTGAATTTGTCGTACGATAATTGATAAAACGGACCCCTTGTTTTGACGTAGGAAAATATTTTGGAGATCATTGAGGCAAAAGAGGAAAATGGAGATAAAAAGAATTTCATTCTCTTGACTCAATTTGACTCAATATTTCCTGTGATATGTTGCACACAAATCTTTACCAACACCCTTAGACCACCATAAAAGTTTCCGTTTGGGAAAGAATTAAACTAATAAAATTTCCTACAGCGAAATATAATAATTTGTATGATTATTTATCAATAATTGCTTGAATAAACTTCTTTTAGTGTTCTCAGAACTGCATAACTATTCTGAAATATTTCGAGTTTCAGAATTGTTACCTGAAGGCATTCTATTAATCTTTTCTCAAACTACAAAATGTTAGTGTAGTTCATTATGAACTGTACTGTATGCAAACTATTATGTTGAAAAGGAAAAGATTTGCTTATAATTTACTTCCACAATACAGAGACAAAAGAAGAAAATGCTGACCATCAGCATTTTCTGCTTTTGCCTCAATGTTTTCGCCCAACTTTTTAAATACGGACAAATAAACCAATTATTGTTTGCCAAACGGTTAAATCGTGATATATCTGTTGTCTGAGCACATTCTTTGGCAGAGTGAATGAATCTGAAGTTTCAAAAATTTCTACAAGAGTTGTTGCCTTGACGACAAAGTGGGTATCATTAATTTACGAAAATATGAATAAGGCGGACAGAAAATATTGAGAAAATGGGGGAAATTGCGATTGTCTGTATTCTCTTTTCCTCTTAATAGTTTACAAACGAGGTACAAGGCATTGTTTGGGAATGGGTTACATTCTAACAGCGCAGACATTGAATCAAATGGTTCATTACATAAATAGGGTTTCGTCTCGTTATGGTGAAACCTTGTCGACGAAATTGCAATATTTTCTCCATTACGAATATTTGGCTTCAATCTAAATCGTTTTCTATGAAATAAAATAATGAGCCAGGATCTGGAAGAAGGTCCCTTATAGTCTTTTCGAAAACTGAGTGTCAAGATCAATGTGTGGTCAAATACAGTCCAATAAGGATCGATCCATGCTGCTGTCTTTAGAATTTTACAGGTCACGAAGAAGGTTTTACAGACCTACATGGATCCTGGTCAGACTGTGCGTATGCACAGGCTGATCTGGATTCATGTTGGACTCAAATGCCTTAGGGGAACCTTTTCAAGATCCTGGCCAATAATTAATGTTTTCTTCATTAATTTTCTGACAGAATGGAAACGTCTTGTGAACATAACATGTTATTTTCGTTGTATCGAAGTCTCTGTTTTCAAAAATAAGATCGAGATATCTGAAGTTTGACATGCTTTTGGAGAAAAGGTAAATGTTATTAAAAGTTTTCGAACAGACAGGCGGACAGACAGTCACGAGAAAAACAATATGCCCCTATCTTTCGATACCAGGGCATACAAATATGAATGTTATAGGAGAGAAGTAATCCGAGTCTTCTCTGATGTAAATACGCTCTTTGATATTTTGATTTTTCGCTATTTACCGTGCGCGACGTCTAAGCATTTTGTATGAAGTACCTTTCATTCTATATACTGGTAATTGTTTATGTCTCAGTTTGGACGAGTCTAACATATTTGCATTTTATGTTGAAAGGGACATGACAATGTAGTAATATTAGAGTATTATCCGTATTACTATAAAATGTCACGCATAGAACAAAATTGTCTATTTGACATTTCAAACTTACTAAATTTATTCGTGGTGTCATTTAAACCTTTTCTCACAGAAGACTAGGTTTTGACGACTCTTGTAGAAAGTGTTTGAAAAAATGTAATGGGAAAACATCGAGGAAAATTGAGAAATTACTGACAAGTTCTCCTTTCTCCTATTATCTTCTGTCCTAATCCGAGTCTTCTCTGATGTAAATACGCTCTTTGATATTTTGATTTTTCGCTATTTAAATAGCGAAAAATCAAAATATCAAAGAGCGTATTTACATCAGAGAAGACTCGGATTAGCATAAGCTCAACCCAAGTTGTGGGTACACATTGGAATCGACTCCTCGAGACGATTCAAATGAGTACCAACAACACTGGTTCGTCATTGAAATGAGAGAATTAGAATGCCGTTACCCCTCTTATAATGTTTCTCTCTATAATAATTATCCATGTGACAGTTATCCATTATAAGTATGAAAGCTCATTTCCTATCACCCTTCACAATCCTTCGTGATGTATAAGCTCAAAATAGCTCATTTCCTATCGATGTGTATGTAAAACGTAGCACTTTGTAGAATTCTGGTCAGAAAAAATCCCCTAACCCTTTTCCAAACAACACAATCTTAGGGTGATGTGATTTGAAACCTGTTGCAAAAGATTAGATTAGTATTGAGGAAGATAAGGATTACATTAAATGTAGCACAGAAAATATTGAGGCAAAAGGAGAAATTGCTGATTATCAGCAATTTCTTCTTTTATATCAATGTTTTCTCAAGCCTATTGTATTTGTGAAGTCAAATCCAGGTCTTGTTTGGGAAATGGTTAACTCATTCCGAAACGGCAATGATTTGGACTGTTCAAATTCGAAAACTGTTGCGGACAACAAAATTGATGTTTTGAAGAGAGAATCAGGGTACAATAGATTACAAAACTATTGCGACAAATAGAGAAAATGTTGTTTAACTACAATTTCTTCTTTTGCCTTAATGTTTCCCTATGGACACAAAAGCTAGATCTTGGTTAGAAAAGGCCTAAAGATTTTCCGTAAATGGCATTTGAAAGAAAAATGACAAAAAAGTACGTATGATCATGACTGGAAGTTAGTCTGCTAATAGGGAGCGATTTTATCCAGTTAAAAGTGACGTTACTTCGGACAAACAAAAGAATTTCGTAGGTGTTGTTATAAAATCTCGCAACTACGGCTTGAATCAAGCCGTAGTTACGAGATTTTATGACAACACCGACGGTTTTATCAAAACATAACAGTAAATGAAATCTATTTTTAGCACAAAATTCATTGCTATTCATAGCAAGTATTGATGATTTCATTTGACCTGGCACTGACCCTCAGGCAAAACATCTTCATATTTTGCAAATAGCCTAACAAACGCCAAAGAGACTTAACCCAATCCCTAGCTGCCAAATGTTAGGGTGGTCTACTTCAAAAACTGCTACAGAAGATGAAATGAAAACTAATGCAAATCTTATTTGTGCACATAACAAGTCAGAAAATATTGAGGCAAAGGAGAAAATGCTGGTCGCCAGCCTTTTCTTCTTTTGTCTCAATGTTTTTCCCCAGTCTTTTCTCTTAAGGACGTCAAAACCATGTCTTGTTTGGGAAAGGGTCAAATAACGGTAATAGTAACCTATACGGCTATAAAAAGGAAAGTAAGACAAGAGGACCATGATGGTCCTATATCGCTCACCTGAACCAAATGATATGAGCAACACTTTGTTCAATTCAATTAATATTTATGACTTTAAGACTGAGAACAAACTTATGGTCAATAATGTGTGAAAATCCAAATTATACGACATCTTATGGTACCCAACTGTGAACATTGTTGACAAAATTTTGTCTTGATTGATAAATAATTGTAGATTCTAGAGTATAAACAAGGTCGAAAGCAGCCGAAATCAGCAGTTTTTTTTCAAATTCAAGGGCACATAACTCTCGACTTCCTGATCAGATCAGACTGAAAATCAAACACATCTGAGATATTATGGTCTCCAAAATTGTGTCCAGGTTTTGTCTTTATTGATTAATGATTGTAGATTCTAGAGTGTAAACTAGGTCGAAAACAGTCACAATCGGCAATTTTATCAAATTTCAAGGGCACATAACTCTGGACTTTCTGGTCAGATCAGACTGAATATCTACTTCATCTGAGATATTATGGTCTCCAACATTGTGTCCAAAATTGGTCTTGATTAGTTAATAGTTGTAGATTCTAGAGTGTAAACAAGGTCAAAAACAGTCAAAATCGGCAATTTTGCTAAATTCAAGGGCACATAACTCTCGAATATCTAATCAGATCCGACTGAAAATCAAACTCATCCGAGATCTTATGATCCCAAACATTGTGTCCAAGTTTTGTTTTGATTGATTAATAATTGTAGATTCTAAAGTGTTAACAAGGTCGGAACCAGCCAAAAATGTCAATTTTATCAAATTCAAGGGCATGTAACTCTGAACTTTCTGTTCAGATCAGACTGAAAATCAAACTCATCCGAGATATTATGGTCCCCAGCATTATGTCAAAGTTTTGTATTGTTTGGTTGATAATTGTAGATTCTAGAGTGTTAACAAGGTCGAAACCAGCCGAAAATGGCAATTTTGTCAAATTCAAGGGCATGTAACTCTTGACTTTCTGTTCAGATCAGACTGAAAATTAGTTTCATTCAAGATCTTATGGTCCCAAACATTGTGTTCAAATTTTGTCTTGATTCGTCAATAATTGTAGATTCTAGAGTGTAAACAAGGTTGAAAACTGCTGAAAATGGCAATTTTGTCTAATTTAAGGGCTCATAGCTCTTGTGTTTCTGATCAGATCAGACTGAAAATCGAACTCATGTAAGATCTTATGGTCTCCAACATTATGTCCAAGTTTTGTCTTGATTGATCAATAATTGTAGATGCTAGAGTGTAAACAAAGTCAAAACTAGCTATTTCTTACGTTCAAGGGCAAATAACTCTTCCAGGTCCATAATCGAACTCATCCGAGAACTTATGACCATGCTTGCTTTGGCCAAGTTTGATCAAGATTGGCCAACTTTTGTGGATGCTAGAGTGTTAACACTAAATTGTTGACAGACAGAAGGACGGACGGACAGACGGACGGACGGACGGACGACGGACATTGAGTGACCACAATAGCTCACCTTGAGCACTTCGTGCTCAGGTGAGCTAAAAATACTGCTTATCAGACAAAATATCAGTATTCTCTTCTTTTGCCTCAATATATTCGCAAACTTTCTCTCAACAAAAACAGGTCTGAAAATGATTGGGAAATGGTTAAATAAGAGCCATATACTGAAAGTTGCTCATAAGCTGGAAAATAAATATGCCCATTCCCACAATAACATAATGAAGCTTTTTGACACCCCAAAAGATAAAATCTTTGGAAAATATAGTGCAAAAGGAAGAAAATGCTTGTCACAAGTAATTTCTTCATTTTCACAATATTTTCTACCAAGAAAGACCAAAAATGTAGAATCAAATTCACTAGATATTGTTGATTGCACAGCATTTTTGATTTGGAATCAGTCTGTAATGTTAATGTACAGTAATGAGTCAAAGAACAAATTTCCTTCTGGCATACACTTAAAGACACTTCCAACGCAACACTTACCTTTTTGGTAATAACTTGAAATTTAATAAACCATTTTCCATCAAATTTTCCACAAATTTAATTCATTCACAATTGCATAATATCTGTAATTTTCATGAAGAAACATTGAGTAGAAATGATTGAATTTGCAGTTCATATAATATGACTAGAAAACAAAAAGTCGCAAAAAAGCTGTGCGAGCTGATACGTAAATTCATGTCTTCATATAACAGCAGTAACGTTCATGACATTCTGCTAACATTCTGTGTGTCTGTCATGGACCTAAATGGCACGAACCCACACTCTTCTCATTGATAAAGCATAATTGATGATGAATCTTTGTGGGATCATTCTTAAAGGGCGACGGTAACAGATGGTCTAATTGCAAAAAATGAATTTTTTTGAAAAAATATGCAAAACTTTTGTGTTGACCACCTCGGGATGGTTAATAATATGCGATTCAGACAGAGAATGAGCCGAAATTACAAGACAGATAGCTGAATTTAGGGAGAATCCAAGCCTAAATTCAACCCCATCACTGATGGGGTTAGAATTATTTTTAAATTGTTGCGCATGCGCCTACAGCGCGGACCATGATTCAAACGAGATTCATACTTAAATTTCAATATGACGTCATCATGTATGTTGTGACGTCATTTAAGAAAGTCGCATGTCCTACTGTTTTGACCTACTTTCGACATCGCTTCATGAATTTGGTATCAAATTGCGAAAAAATGAGTCGTTGCTTTAATAGTTTCTCGTAATCATTTAATCAGGTCATATAAAGCTTAAAAAGTGTACATCTCGTTTGTATTTGACAATTTTTGGGTCCAAATCTGGGAAATAGTAGCTTTAACTCGTCCCTTTTAAGTTCCTGTTCCAGTTGTTGAAAATTTCGTGGAGCAAAAGGGCGAAAAACTAATGTCTGGTAACAAATTCGATGATTTTGTGCAATGCTGACACGTACAAAACATTATTTCTGAAAAAATAGTTGCAACTGAATTCTAGTATTGCTTCGCACGTGAAAGCATGTTATCAAATCTTATAAAGCAGTGGTATGAGATATGAGCATGATTTGATGACGCTGCTTTGATGCTATTTAATTCTGCAATTGTCTGGGGTTTTGTGACTTTTCATATTTGAGTCTTAGTGAAAAACCTAAATATTTCTCATGATCGGATCAATCGATTTTTATGAAATTTACAGAAAACATGTAAGCGTAGTTGATTTATATTTGCTGAAAATTGCATTAAATATACAGCATTATTTATTTAATTGTGATGAAAAATGTAAGTGTTGCGTTGGAAGTGTCTTTAAGTGTAAATTTAACATTCAATCCGAATCCACATTAGTCTATCATGCCATAACAACTCTTTGTTTTATCCCAGCTCATTAAATTTTCAGTTCAATATTCCTATTGTCAGCTTTCAGGTCTTAAAAATATGAAACCTAAAGGTAACTAAAGATCATTTAGGTGTATAAAAGACAACAAAGGGACCATGATGGTCCTATATCGCTCACCTGAACCAAAATGATATGAGCAACACTTTTGTGCAATTCAATTAATATCTATAACCTTAAGACTGATAATGAACTTATGGTCAATAGCGTTGTGAAAATCCAACTTAAACGAGATCTTATGGTGCCCAACTGTGAACATTGTGTTCAAGTTTTGTCTTGGTTGATAAATAATTGTGGAGCCTAGAGTGTAAACAAGGTCAAAAACAGCCGAAATTAAATGGCAATTCTATCAAATTCAAGGGCACATAACCCTCGACTTCCTGATCTAGTTAGACTGAAAAATCAAACTCATCCGAGATCTTATGATCCCAAACATTGGGTCCAAGTGTTGTCTTGATTGATGAATAATTGTAGATTCTTAGAGTGTACACAAGGTCGAAAACAGTCAAAAAATGGCAATTTTGTCAAGTTCAAGGGCACATAACTCTGGACTTTCTGATCAGATCAGACTAAAAATCAAACGCATCCAAGATCTTATGATCCCAAATATTGTATCCAAGTTTTGTCTTCATTGATTAATAATTGTAAATTCTAGAGTGTTAACAAGGTCGAAACCAGCGGAAAATGGCAATTTTGTCAAATTCAAGGGCATGTAACTCTGGACTTTCTGATCAAATCAGACTAAAAATCAAACTCAAGTGAGATCGTATGATTCCCAAACATTGTGTCCAGGTGTTGTCTTGTTTGATTAATATTTGTAGATTCTAGAATGTTAACAAGGTCGAAACCAGCCGAAAATGGCAATTTTGTCAAATTCAAGGGAAAGTAACTCTGGACCTTCTATTCAGATTAGACTGAAAATTGATCTCATCCAAGATCTTATGGTCCCCAACATTGTTTCCAAATTTTGTCTTGATTGATTAATAATTGTAGATTCTAGAGTGTAAACAAGGTCCAAAACTGTCAAAAATGGCAATTTTGTCGAATTCAAGGGCACATAACTCTCGAACTCATCCACGATCTTATGGTCTCCAACAGTATGTCCAAGTTTTGTCTTGATTGATCAATAATTGTAGATGCTAGAGTGTTAACAAAGTCAAAACTAGCTATTTTTTATGTTCAATGGCAAATAACTCCAGACTTCCGGGTCCGATCAGGCCCATAATCGATCTCATCCGAGAACTTATGACCATACTTGATTTGACCAAGTTTGATTTAGATTGGCCAACTTTTGTGGATGCTAGAGTGTTAACATCAAATTGTTGACAGACGGACAGACGGACGGACAGACGGACGGACAGACGGACGGACGGACGGACGGACATTGAGTGACCACAATAGCTCACCTTGAGCACTTCGTGCTCAGGTGAGCTAAAAACATGACTGAATTGTTCGTAGGAAAAAATCTCTAGTGTTTGATGCACTATAAGTACAATATTGTATTTTGAACGACATTCTAATCCTCTTATCCTGTTACCTGGAGCTCTGAATTAATGTTTCGGTTTCTTGTGTTATTTGATGTGCATTTCTTTGAAAACATTTAAACATAAATTTCAAGCCATGTGACAACATTTTAGTACAAAAAGTCATGAACTGCTTGAAAAATATCGACAAAATCTCACGGAAATTGAGTTTTCTGCATTTTATCTAATCATGTCTCCCGATTTTATCGAACTAAAATCCATTTGGGAAAAGCTTTGTTCGCGGAATTATACAATTTTCAACAAAGTAGACACTTGGGACAGTGTGAAGAAGAGATGAAAAAGTACAAACATGTCACGAATATGCACACGTGGGCTATCCTATGTGTAGTCAATAGAAACAAACTGATGTAAAATGGGACATTGGCATATAATAATTAAGTGTGATTTAACGCCTCTTTTAACTGTTGTGGTCATATCGCGGAGGCTGGAGCACCTAACCATAGATTCCTGTCATTTCTCACACCAGTACTACGAAATCATCCTAACCGAGCCTCCAGCTGCTGGATTATCAAACCATTGTGAGAGACAAATTTGTCCGAGAGGATATTTTCCGCGACTGGGGATCGATCCCCCGGACCTCATTCAGATTTCGATGCGCTAAGAACTGCGCCATGGCCGCGATTGGGCTTTTACTAAAACAAATACGTTCTTTTATATTGCCAGTCTTTCAGATGAGACCTTAAAGTGACATTTCAGAATTTTTTGTCATAAATTTTACTTTTATTTTTATCTGAAAGAGCATATTTCCTTATGAAAATTCTGAAAATTTTGAGCCAAAATATTGCGCAGTTTACTAGAAATTTATATTTTTGTGTTAAAATTGAACAAATTGTTGTGGACAACAGTTCGGATTTATATGCAATTTATCGATTATGTCTCAACTTTAAATGCGTATTTCTCGCTTACTGGCAACAACTTCAAAAAACCAATAGTATTTATACTCATTAGAATAACCAATCTTGGCATCAAGACATACTTTAAAAAATTGAAATTGGAATGAAATGTCCCTTTAAACCGAGGTCCTGTCTCCATATGACCTTAGCTGTTGAGTGGGACGTAAAACTCCATTCCATCCAATCTTTTATATTGACTTTTCCCTTGAAAAACCTCGTAACTAAATCCTGTTTAAAGTAAAGTTACGAGGATTTTTTTACGTATACCGGTTTGTACGTAACAACCAAACCAAACCAATCAAACGACCACTTGTTTATGGGAAATATTGGGATAAAAGTAGAAGACCATGTGAAAGGTAAAATAGTGCCTATATATAGTACTAGAAAGGATTATTTGCGTACTACGCACACTTGAGAAACCGGAAAAGGTCATTTGAACAAATTTCCGGTCTACTTTTTCGTTAACCGGGAACCACTTTATTTCTTATTAAACAAACCCCAGACGTAAAAAAATCTAACTTCACTTTCTAGTCTCTTCATAATTGCATATTTTGATATTTTGCAGACGACATAACGGAGTTCAATCTCGTGAATATGGAAAGAAATCCGATTTTAAAAAAGAGAAAATTGCTTCATTTCAAAATTTCGTGTGTCAATTTCCATTACTAGTATTGTTTGTTGTCACTGGTCGTTATAATTTGACGCTATTCGCAACAAGGAAGCACGTGACACAATATTTTCTAAATGTCAAATAATCTGTAAAATATTTTTATCGATTTGAATAAAAGAAATCTGGAAAACGCCACAGATTTGTTGGATGCATAGCAAAAGTTACCGACAGACAACATTTGGGTGTCCCGTGATCACCAAGAACTTTTTCATCTGGCGTTGCTTTAACTCATTACCAAACGACATATTTTGGACTGGTACAAATTCAAAAATCTTGCAGAAGAAAATTCTATGTGTATGAAATTTTGCATTATTTTGTGTTCTGTGGTAGAAAACATTGTGGAAAATGACGAAATTGCTTGTTACAAGCAATTTCTTCATTTTCCACAATGTTTTCCCAGTACATTTGGGTTAGGGGAGTCAAGAAGTGTACCTATGTGTTAATAGGTTAAGGAGATTCTCCCCTCTTCTCTTCTTCAAACCATTTTCAGATCGGTAAAATATTATCAGAATTGTTGAAGAATCGCAGTATATCGTCGCTTTTCATCGAAAACCTCGTAGCTGCTGCTTGAACTAATCTGCAGTTACGAGGTTTTCGAATAAAAGCAGTGTACTGATGATGTTGTTGATGTACGCAATTTCCCGACCGTACTGTTGCAAAGTGTTAAGGTATCCAAACCCTCAAAAGCACCAAAGAGCCTGAGGCGAAATTTGAAAAGTGCTACTAATTCCCAAAGTGTGTTATATTTCCATTTCAAATACAAATATAAGCATTTTGAACGGTTTAGAATTTTGTATTAATGCATTCTAATGGAAATATTTGACAATAATGATCAAAATTACCTCCCTTGCATATGAATATAGAGTAAAATAATATTTGTAAATTATTTTTTTCTTGAAGCATAATCTTGAAATCCGGCACGGTGAATCAATTTATTTGAAGCGTATTTATTTACAAGTGTGTGTAATTTGATGCATTTCGTATGGCTAGAAAGTTGTGATTTTTTGAGGGTCTGTGAACCTTAAAAACCCATCTAAACAGGGAAGGAAAAACACTAGAAAACACTTCGCATATGACAAGAGAAAAAATATAAGCGAAAAAACGCGACATTGACACATCATTCTAGGGAATTCAAGACCTGAGTTGACTGTTAAACGCATATTTTCCGAGAAATCTGCCATAATACGGTGTCTGTCGTGATTCTGTCTTACGTATCTCGAATTTCATGCCGATTTAATCCTTTCCCAAACAAGACCGGGTTTTGACATCCTTATTAAAAAGTTTTTGGAAAACATTGAGACAAAAGAAGAAACTGCTGATAACCAGCAGTTTCTCCTTTTGTCTCAATATTTTCCATGCTTTATTGTACACAGATACAATGTTTATCAACGCTATTTTTTGTCATCTGGAGCAGCTTTTGAATTGAACCAACCTAAAATTCTGCCGTTTGGGAAAAGATTAAAATAGTACACGTCACCCTAACAAGTTTCACGCGACACCAGAACGTTTCTTGTGACGTCATTGATATCTGGTACGTACCCTAAAGTAAAAAAAAATACGACGTCGAATAACTCTCTCCAGGGAAACACTGCCATTAGATATGATAATGTATCGAATAAGATGAGACATAAAGCGTTTCCAATCTGATATTATTTAGTGCTGTGTAACGCGGAATTTGTGTTCATAAAAGAAACATTAATTCTAACATTATTAATGCATTGAATTGACCATCAACAACGACGAGATGATGGTACACCTAATTTTCCCGGCATACTACATACATACATTTTCCGTTTCGTGATTTTTTTTACGGAACTGTTAATTGTGCAATAATAACACATACATGAACATACGGACGCACGGCGAACACACCGCCATGACGATAACCCACTAGTCTAACGACTAGTTAAACTGAAACGGTCACGAACTGGTCTTCCGCTTCTTATTATCATTTTAGAACCTTCAATCGTGTTCGTAATCTTTTCGTTAAAAATCTTTTCGTTTCAGTTGTACAGTTAAAGCTTGCTTCTGAAATCCAAGCTAAATATGGTTATTGATGAAAAAATTCAAGACTAATGTATCATCATTTCACAGGGGTTTCTATTTTGCTATAATCCTATATGCATTATACATGTATACAAGAGTCTTAGCCAGAGTAGTGAAACTCGAATCACCTGTTTAGACAGATGGGCATAATCATAATTTCTATGAGTCATTTCCCCAGACTACTCAAAATCTTGCACACAGACAATTTATATAGCAAAATGGAAGGCGGAAAGAGAGAGGCCGGGTGGGGGGGGGGGTGTAACATCGCCTTTAGGATTGTTTCGTTTTACTCCGGGTTAGGTGCACCTAACCATGATTGCCTGGTAATTGTTCTTCCAGTACAACCACAAACACCCAGCCATTTTTACATGTACCGTATCTAAACCTCTACATGTAAACAAAGGTCATTGAATCATTGGGGGAAAAGAAGAAACGTTTCTCTCTAGAAAGGAATCCATCTGCATAACACACCATTACATTGATTAAGAATGCGCAGGTTTTATTTCTTATTAAAATGAATGAAACATTTCTGTAGGTATCTGATATATTGCGTTTTTATTCACCTGAAAGGGTGTGGCTAAGCCAAAAGGTTATTCGACGAGTTTACTTCTCGATACCTTGGTTAACATAAGAGAAAAACGTGCGGCACGAGCATGAAAACATTTCGAAATTGAAAGACTGTGCGATTGTAAAACGTGTTATTAAAAAACCTCGTAAATACAGATTGATTCACGCTGCAGTTACAATAATTTGCAATAACACCGACGATTTACCGCTAATTGAAAACGCTGTTTCTCCTCAATCTTCAATGTAATAACCGTTTACTAGGCTCCGCCCTATCTCCCGAAAAAAATCAGAATATAATAGCATTTAAAAGTGTAAACAAAAACAGTTATTCTGTCTAAAGTATAACTCACGATAAATGACCTGGCAGAGCAACCCAGGCTAATCGAATGGAATGCTCTGCCACGTCAATACCTTCCGCTATACTTAACCAATGATATGAACTAATCCTTTCTCAAACATGATCTATACTGTGCACAAAAAGTTTAACACACTTGGAAAACGTCCTTTCCTAGTCAAAACCTATTCCAAAATCCATAAAAATAAAACTCTAATGTGTTTTAAAATTCAATTTTCTAGCGCTTCCTGAAAATTTTGTTTCAAAATTCTTAAGCGTTAGTTAGGCATCTTACGTTAAATTGCACAGGGGTCAGATATCGAAAGTTAAGCAATTTTCAATGACGCGAATGTCCAGCATAAGCAGCTAGGACCGCCATTCAATGTCTTCCCATGTTGCAGAGAAGCTTCCTGACCACACAGAAAGGAATTTTGCCTATTCATACTGCAGATGACGCTCATTGCCATTGACGTTACAGACGTCATTACTTTCTCTAGCCTGACGTCCAACAATGTTCTTTGTGTGTTCTTTTGCTGGTGATTAAACAGTTCAGGCGTAGATCATTCTGTATGTTCCTTGGAATAAGTGGGTGGTGATTATCTTATTGAAATATCACAATGTTGTGTCGTTGTAAGACGGTCCTGTGACAGGTTGGATAATTTCATTGCAGTGCCCTTGCACCGTTTGGTTGCCATTAACTGAAATGAGGTCTGTTTAACTGTTTTCATCTATTCCTGCCTAATAATGACGCTGCACTCGACGTAACAGTCTCAATGATGACGTTATTGGTATCAAGCTTTACGCATCTTCTCCAACCACAAATCCTGCCGTCAGTTAATGACACGTAAAATGACATTCGTCCGGACATCAGTCCAATGTCTACTGAATCAATGTCGATGTGTCAATACCCACTGACGCCTTGCCTGTCGATGCTTAACGTCATTGGCGTAAGATCGGTGGACCCTGATGCAAGTTGTGTGGAGCCTGTTCCGGACAGTCTGGTCACTAACGGATATACCTTGTGACGTCCTGGAGGAGTAGCACTAAATTCTTACTAGACAGGAATTCGAAACGTCGTCAAGACGTCGCTGTGAAACGATCCTCCCTGAACGTCGTTTTACACGGTCTACAAGATTTAGGTCGGTCGTTGGTGGCTAAAGTTGCATAAACCAAGTGCCGTAGGCGCGTAATTGTCAATTGGAGACAATTGAAATGCAAAGCGACATCTCTAACAGACATACCTGCTTGGAGCATGCAAAGAGCTCTCTGACGTCGAACTTACGTCATTATTTCTCGCCTTCCCATAATCAATTTCAAAGAATTTGTAACAGTTAAATTGATTCTGCTAACAGATCTGTGTAATCGTGTGTTTTTTGGACAAGCTAGACATTATCGATGTCACTGCACACGTGCCGCACGTGACTTTTGCTTATCTGGACTTTGTTCAATACACTAAATGTTCACTCTACACATGCACTGTATACGTAATGGTTGTCAATCGGGACAACTGAACAGCACAAAGCAATGTTCATAAACTGAAAAAATAATGTGTTAAAAAACGTGCTAAACTTTTTTTGCTCAGTATATATAGGTAAGACGCCTCTTATAGAAAAAGCCTAGAAAAACATTGTGACAAACGAAGAAAACGCTGATAATCAGTATTTTCTCCTTTTGTTTCAATATTTTTCATGCTTTATTGTACACGAATCATGCCTTTATTAACATCCCTTTAGTTGTTTCAAAAGCTTTAGAAATGGAACACCTTGAAATTTGGCTGTTTTGGGAAAGAATTAATCCGTTATCACATAATACGTTCAAGGGAATTATATCTTTTTATGATAAAAATGTAAAATTCAATAGCATACCCTCTAAAAAGTATCCGACAAGTTTTACATTTTGTTAGATCTACACACACATAATATTCCATTGACGAACTCCCATTTTGTAGCCTAGTTAAACCGACTGCGGAAGCTGATAAAAACCTGGCATGGAAATACCTTATTGCTGCTTTTAAACGCAAACCTCATAACTGCAGCTTAAAACAAGCTGCAGTTACGAGGTTTTCGTTGAAAAGCATCGTTATTCTTTCTACACACACGTGTAAAATGCTCACGCAGAGTAACAGATAAGAGGGGGTAACTTATTCTAGAGGGAAAATATTTGTTTTATTTCAAAACAGAACCCTATGTCGTGGAAACTCATCTGAATCGTCTCGATGAGACGATTCAAATCGGTATCCACAACATAGGGTTTGGTGCAAAATTAGTGAAGTATAACATTTTGAAAACCCATTACCCCCTCTAACCTGTAGCCTTGCTCACCTAGTAAACTGCTAGACGAGTAGCAGACTACGAAGAATTTTGTACCTTTTCTTGTAATTGTTAACATAATTATGGACCGAGACATGGACGGATGTATTGATAGCTTATAGATTTAACATTTCCTTATTATACAACCCGCCTTGCACACATAAGCTTCTAATATATTTCACACATTCAGTTTGACCAATCTAAATTCTGGTCCAGCCATTTTTCATTTGATTAGTGACAGCGAAAGGATAAAGTGAGCAGTATACTGGCACACATAAAATAACGTCTTTATATTATCTTTTTGTCTTATTTCTCTCGACATCTTCATAAACATTTTCTACCTTTGTAATAATATTGTAAGTCAGTATTTTGGATAGTATTATTAACATCATAATAATTATTTATTATTATTATTATTATTATTATTATTATTATTATTATTATTATTATTATTATTATTATTATTATTATTATTATTATTAATTATTATTATTATTATTATTATTATTATTATTATTATTATTATTATTATTATTATTATTATTATTATTATTATTATTATTATTATTATTATTATTATTATTATTATTATTATTATTATCATCATCATCATTTCTTTATGATATTTATGATTTCTTAGCTTATACTCAACTGATTTTGGCGAGATAAAATCCGCCGTACCTGCTTTTTAGATGGTCATTTCCGGTTCTAGCTTTCCTACCCCAAACAAAATGGTTTTACAAGCATTTAATTGCAATCATTTTCTGTGCCCCGAAAGATTTGGGAACATTCACATCTGTTGCGGAAATTACGTTCTGGCGTTTTTGTGAAAAGCGAGATGTACAACGAGAAATGGCGCCATCAAAAGCGCTTACAGTACACTCTATATCGTCAAAACCCACTGTGATAAGTCGAGAAATTAGACCAAAAGCTATCTTGAAGCAAACATGTGCACGTTTCCAAAAGGACACATGGGTTATCCACCGTGATTACTATATCTGCATCAGTAATGTGCCAGACACTATCTTGCTAGAATTGTAAGGTTGTAGATCAACTTCACAGATAGTCAATCATATCTAGCCCTATTTTATATATCGATCCTTTTCAACAAATACCTCTGTCGGACCGTATTTGGTACAAAAACGAATATGGTACATTTGTACCATATTCGACCGAATATGGTACATTTGTACCATATTCGGACCGAATACGGTACAATTTTCGACCGAATATGGTACAAACATTGTACCATATTCGGTTGGAATAAATTTTTCTATGCTCGCCAAAACGTATTTGGTACATACCAAAAAAAAACTTATAAAATGAAAATGGCCTACGTATATGGTACATAAATTATGTATTTCTTAATAGATGAAATAGTCTGCCGATGTGTAAACTTTTTTTCAAACTCAAATACATTGTATTCACCTAATATTGGAAGTGACAAAAGTATCATCATCATCATCATCATCATCATCATCATCATCATCATCATCATCATCATCATCATCATCATCATCATCATCATCATCATCATCATCATCATCATCATCATCATCATCATCATCATCATCATCATCATCATCATCATCATCATCATCATCATCACCATCATCATCATCATCATCATCATCATCATCATCATCATCATCATCATCATCATCATTATCATCATCATCGTCGTCGTCGTCGTCGTCGTCGTCATCGTCGTCGTCGTCGTCGTCAGCAGTAAAAGAAACAGCTAACCTAACCACATTTTACATGGATTTTGCTGGTTGTGTAACTGTTTCGCCGGCTAGCTCAGTCGGTTGCGCGTCAGAATGGCACGCAGGCGGCCTGGGTTCGATTCCCGGGCGGGCCAGATACTTTCGTGGAGATTGGTCACGAAATGATTTCTACGGCCATTCTCCCCCTACCGCTGTTTCAAGTAGCAGTTGTCAATTACTGGCGAATGTATCTGCTTAGTACTGGTTTCTAAGTACTAGTACTCTAAAACTAGAGAAGTGCTTGCTCCAGGTAACTCTAAAAATGTTCTACAACCCATGATTTTGCCATATGATTGCATAAATACTGTACTAGTCATAGCGAAAATGGTCTCGTTTATAGCGAATTATATTTTCAAAATACATGTATAACACGTACAGAAAGAAACAATTATTAAACCTATAGGGTTAAATGTGAATAAAACTCCTCCAGCTTGCGCACTATGCATGTTTACAGTAAATAAAAAGCTTAGTGTTACACGCACAGAAGACTTTAATCACACAAAATATACATAACGTTATTATATCACCTTTCACTCAGCATCAGTAAAAATGAATAAATAAAACTAGAGCTGCTACAGCAGCATCTAAGGTTTGAGGCGTTTGACGGGGCCCAAATGAGTTTGTTATCAGAACTGGACAAAAATGCTTCCGAGTCATCATCTCATCTGCATATTCAGTCAAAATTGAAATTGACATTTTAGGCTTCACATATGATCCATTTTGAAAGAATTTCTCAAAGATTTGACCTACTTTTTCAATGTTGGCCATCTTGGATAACGATGATGATGATGACGATGATGAGTGTGTGCCATATTCGGAACGAATGAGGTACATTTTTCATCCGAATATGGTACAAGTTTGTACCATATTTGGTCAGGCATTTTACCCCAAAACTGCAGATACGTATATGATACAATTAGACAGTTGTACCATATTCGGCCGAATATTTGTACCATATTCGTTTTTGTACCAAATACGGTCCGACATACCTCATAACTGCAGCTTGTTTTAAGCTGCAGTTACGAGGGTTTTATTGAAAAGCGACGATATTATGCTTTTGTGTTGATGTTTTCCAACGAAATCCATGTTAGTGAGGTCGTCTGAGAAATGACTGCATGAACTTTATCAGATGCCACAATGCAATTGCTGTCGAATTCCGATTGCTATCCACACGGAAGCTTTAATTAGCTGGGTTAATTTGCTAACACCTTTGAGAACAGGTTGATGCGTGCTTTGTTTAAAAATGTGACGTCTTTGACGAAAAATGTCATCAAATTGTAAGACGCAAATTAGAAAATTATAAGCAAAATCATCAATGGTAAAAATGTTTTAAGACATTAATACTCATGTTGTAGGAAAGAAATGTTTATAATCTATTTAAAATATCATCGGAAGCAGGTGTTTCTTTATAGCAGTCAGACGAGAAATATTTGTTTTGCAATCATACCGACTAGGTTCCATTTCGCATGATGAGGAACAGTTCTCGGACATCATTATTTAGGAAAAGCATCAACATTTATTTTGATGGTAAAGATGATAACACTGAAATGTTGCAAAATTAAGACAATGATCAAAGTATATTTATTTCGTCGCTTTTCATCTGAAACATCGTAACTGTAGCTTAATATAAGCTGCAGTTACGAGGTTTTTGTTGGAAAGCATCAAATTATTTTGATTGATAAATACTGAAATAAAAAATCTGATAATAAAAATAACACGCACCAGTACTTAGTGATGTCGGTTTTCTTCCAATTGCTTCAGTGATATTAGTACTTTAAAAATAGTTAATTTTATTCGACGAAGAGTACGTTTCGTTTGGTGTTAAAACAAAGCAAAAATTATATTCTCAATAGCACAATTATACCATTAAGTATATAATTGTTGCCTTAAATAGCAGAAAAATGACCGAATCCGATAATTCCATACTATAAAATGCAACTGCAAAAGGTATATTTTCAATAGCACAATTGTACCATTAGTATATAAATATTGCCTTATATAGCAAAGAAAAAGCCGTATCCGATAATTCCATACTACAAAATGCAACTGTAAAAGGTATATTCTCAATAGCACAATTTTACCATTAAGTATATAATTGTTGCCTTATATAGCAAAGAAATGACCGAATCCGATAATTTCATGTTATAAAATGCAACTGTAAATTGCTGTTTGCATCATCTGTAAATTGTTATTTGTCTGTAATATGTTCACTTACATCTACTGAGAATTGCTTTGATAGAGGATACTAAGTCTTTGTGCAGAGTGTCAATCGCAGATGGCACATCAAAGCAAGGATACGAATTTGAGCGGGAAACTTTTAATTATTACCAGACGAAAAATTGTAAGACTGCTGCAAATTCAAAGATGATACAGACGACAGTTTCAGGTGAATCAAATTTTAGTTTATTCGGTCTTTTAGAGTAAAAAACCATTCTAGGAAATGAAGAACTTGCTTGTCACAAGCAATTCCTTCATTTTCCGCAATGGTAATTGCCAAGCATTTTCTTGTGAGCGAGTCAAAACGAAAATTGGACATAAATCAGTTTATGCTTAAACACAGTCTGATTTATATCCATATGTTGTTCTCTATTATCTTGTTTATTACTTGCACATGTAGCAGTTGTACGTAAGTAGCAAGCATGCACATTAATGAAAATGGTTTGGGAAACATTTAAACAAGAGAAGAAAAAAAATCAACATTATTTTCTTTCTCTTGTCTCAGAATTTTCTGAATAATATTGTACACAAATCACGTTTTCATCATCAGTCATATTTCAAGCTTTCTAATGAGACAACCCTAAAGTATTACCATTTGGGAATGGATTTTCCCAAGCCCTAGTACGGAAGAGATCAAAACAGGTCTTTTCCAAGAAAGGGTTAACCCATTACCAAACGGCAAAATTTTAGGCTGGTCCAAATTCAAAGATGTTGCAGACGACAATTTCAAGTGAATGAAATTTAACATTTTTTGGTCTTTTTACATAGAAAACATTGTGGGAAATTAAGAAATTGCTTGTCACAAGCAATTTCTTCATTTTCCGCAATGTTTTCCAAAGTCATTATCTAAAAGGGTGTCAAAAGGCGTCAATGTGTGGGAATGGGTTAAAAAATAATTAACCCCAATTCGTTGTGATGCGACGTGCTTCACGTTTCAAACATTCGTTAACGTGTTTCATTAACACAGCGTTTGTTGATTTGCTATTTCATGTTTCTGATTTGCGAGCAGTCACGTAATAACGTTCACAACACACCTGCTTATCATCGGTGTTATTGAAAAAACCTCTTAACTGTAGCTTTACCCTTTCCCAAACAAGACCTGGTTTTGAGGTTCTTATTGGAAAGGGCTTTGGAAAACATTGAAACAAAAGAAGAAACTGCTGATAACCAGCAGTTTCTCCTTTTGTCTCAATATTTTCTAGTACATATTTTACACAAATTCCATCTTTAACACCTTCCGTTTTGTCATATGTGGCAGTTTTTGAATTTGACCACCCTAAATTTTTGCCGTTTGGGAAAGGGTTAAAACAAGCTGCATCATAGAAAAGATACAATGCTCCAAGTTACATATCGTCGTTTTTCTTCAAAACACTCGTAACTGCATTTTGAGACAAGCAGTAGTTACAAGGTTTTTGACGACAAACGACGACCTGCTTATTTTGCTTGCAATTCTATGAAGAAGAAAAATTCATAAAATATAAAACTTCTGCTTTTAAATCTATTTCATTCTTCAAAACTAATACAGAAGACACAATTTGTTCTTGCATACATGTATGTATATCGTCGGTGGGGAGTCAAAACCTCGTAACTACAGCTTATTCAAGCTGTAGTTACGAGGACTTGACTCCCCGCCAACGATATGTACTTGTATGTATTTTAGTACATATTTTTGATGCACCAGTCAACAAGGGCTGCCAATGGCAAATATTTTTGTGCTAAATTTAGACTGGGTTTACGATTATGTTTTGATAAACCGTCGGAGTTTTTATAAAATCTAGTAACTACGGCTTGAATCAAGCCGTAGTTACGAGGTTTTATAACAACACCCGCGAAATAATATTGTTTGTCCGAACTAACGTCACGGTTAACTTGATAAAATCGTTCCCTATTGATCAACGTAAAGTTCTCAGTGTGAAATGATGTCAAAATAAGTGACACAAATAATTTGATACTACGTTAGATTTCCCATTGGACTTAACCTCTGAAACTATTTCACCCTTTGCAAAGGATATTTAAAAGAATACAGTTATAATATTTAACCATTTCAAGAAGAGTTGAGATAAAAGCTTGGTTTTTATAACAACATTGACTTAGGTATACAGTCCAACCGTATGTTTCATTGCTTTGTGCAGTTAACCCTTACCCAAACAAGACCTGGTTTTGACGTCCCTAATAGAACAGGCTTGGGAAAACATTGAAACAAAAGAAGAAACTGCTGATAACCAGCAATTTCTCTTTTTGCCTTTATATTTTCTGTGCTATATTATACACAGATCTTATCTTTAACAACAACTATTTTATCGTTTTCAGTAGCTTTATATAGGAAAAGTCCAAATTTTTGCCGTTTGGGAAAGAGTTAAAGATACATTTCATAAATATTTTTTTCATATTTTAATTTTATATTCAATTGAAATTTCAAGCCAAAATATTACGCCGTATACGACGTTTTCGAGGAATATAACATTTTTTGTTAAAATTAAACTAATTGTCATTTACTACAGTTCAGATGTAAATGGAATTTGTCATTTCCATCTCAACTTTACAGGCATTTATTGGCTTATCGGCAACGATTAAAAAACTGGTAGCATTTAAAACTATTAGAATGACCAATGTAGGCAACAAAACATACTTGTATAAAATGAGATGAGAATGAAATGTCTCTTAACCCTTTCCCAAACAACAAAATTTCAAGGTGGCCTAGTTTGAAAGCTGCTGCAGATAACAATATGGGTGTTAATAAAGATTGAATTTGTGTAAAGTATAGCACATAAAATATTGATACACAAGGAGAAACTGCTGGTTATCAGCAGTTTCTTCTTTTGTGTCAATGTTTTCCCAAGCATTTTCTTTAGAAACGTCAAAAGCAGCTCTTGTTTGGAAAAGGGTTAAAGGTAAGGACAAACCAAAATTGAATGTGACAGTCGATGATTCGATTTATGTCTGCAACTGCACATAATTTGTTTATCTATAAATAATAAATGATAATTTCTCAGGGTTAGTTTCTGAGCTTGACAACATACGATGAATAAATAATGCAGTTGATTAATTCATTACTTGATTGCGATAACATCAAGGTTGATATAAGGTAAATTGAATAAATCAAGAGATAATTCAATAATAGTCGATTTCTTCGTCATTTTTTACCAATTCTAATTAGTAATTCAACTATTCAAACATCATTTCAAGACACCCAAAATATCGAAAACGATATACATGTACAGTCGACACTCGTTGTGACGAAGTCAGAGGGGCCGTCAAAATACCTCGATATATCAGGAGTTTGACTCATCCGATTTATGTTCAGTTTTGACTTAATGACATTTGATCATTTTTGTTGCTCATCAAGAGAGTTCATTATTCAAATATAGTAGGAAAAGGAAAGAAATTGCTCGAGACGAGCAACTTCTATCCTTTTCCTACTAAATTTCAATGGTCATATTTATTACGATTTTTTTTGTTTAAACTTTTTTATGTCCATTGGTGAGGACGGGGTTAGACTTTTACTTCGACTTAAGCGAAAATTCGATTTACCCGATGTCGAAAACGATATACATGTACAAACTTCGTTCCAAACCAAATCAAAGTCGACCATGTACGTATAATGTTGATTTTTGTTGATAATATTCCCATTCAATTTTATACAAAGTACTTTCTTAGCAATATAGATAAATAATAATGCAAGGTACATAGATCTACCCTAAATTTTCTTTAATGCATTCTTGGTGAGGATCATTAAATGTGGGACTTGTAAGGGATACGGATTCATGTTATTCTTTTCAGACACACCGCTAGCATCATGGATTTGTCTTATACGTATCATTTTGAAGTTCAGTCTTTGTAAAGGTTGAAACTACATTGAACAGTTTCTATGGAAAATACTAATCCAAGGAGACCGATTCAAACGAAAACATCAACAATTCTTCTCGTTCAGTTCACTTATTCAGTGATGACAGCACTTTGATTATAATATGTAGCAAGTTTCGATGTTTCGTTCCTACAATGACGATATGTTAAATCAAACAATAAGGGAAGTGAGGATGTTCGAGTCCCACGAGTGTGAAATTGTCGGAATAATTGATACAACTAATTTGATTCTATGTAAGAATTTCCCACTGGACTTCGCTTCTGAAACTACAAAACCCGTTTTCGTTATATTGGACTGGGTACAAGAAATAAAGTGAGAATAACAAGGATCCAGATCAGTTTGTGTGTACATGTTGTGAACCGTTTTAGAACTTGAGCAGTTTTCAAACTGCGTATACGGAACTTTACTCAGTTTCAAAACTGGATGAGCAGTTTCGAAACTGCTCATCCAGTTTTAAAACTGCTTATGCATGAGTTCTGTATGTTATGCAGAACCATTCAGACTGTTTATTTTCACTGAATTATTGATATTCAAATCAAACAACGACCTGAAGGGCCTTTTTACCGGTAAATTTTGATTTTTGATCGATTCACTTCTGACAAAGATATAATAATTACAACAGAGATTGAAAACTCCGCGAAATAACGTGGAGTCTCGTAAGCTGAGATTTTATTGCGCACCTGATTATCTATCTACCTGGCGTTACGTTGCTAGGCAATGATCCCCAAGTCAGGATTGTTTGTTGTGATGCTCGGAAAAAATTAAACATCGTAGAAAATGAAGGAATTACTTCCGACCATGAGCATTTTCTTTATTTCTCACGATGATTTCTGTCCCAAAAGACAATATTTTTGTTCACTTAAAATTGTCGGTACAAAAAATTGTTACAAACTTTTGATAGATCTAGATCTACGTTAGCCAACATTGACAAATTTCAATATTAGCGGGATCGGGGAACAAAAATTCAGACGAAATTTTGTAGGCCCCAGTAATGGCGGGGGACAAACATTCTATTTCAATTTCATGTAGAAATTCAGTAAAATTTGTGTGATATTAGGAGAACGAACCTCCCCTCCTATTTGTAGGCCTACGTTCGAACCCCATCCACAGAAACCGTGGATCCGCAGCTGGGCCCAGATCTACCTAGGCCTATTTGTTAGCGTAAACTGACCGACATTATAGGGTGAATAAATCAGTCCACCGAGTTGTCTGCATAAACTGACTGACATTATAGGGTGGGTGAATTTGATCTTCCGGCTTTTTCGGGTATACTGACCGACATTAAAGGATGAATGATTTAGCTCCACTGAGTGGTACGTGTATACTGACCGACATTATGGGATGAATGATTTAGCTCCACCGAGTGGTTCGTGTATACTGACCGACATTATAGGATGAATGATTTAGCTCCACCTAGTGCTTCGCGTATACAGACCGACATTATAGGATGAATGATTTAGCTCCACCGAGTGGTTCATGTATACTGACCGACATTATAGGATGAATGATTTAGGTCCACCAGGTAGTTCGCGTACACTGACCGACATTATAGGATGAATGATTTAGCTCCACCGAGTGGTTCATGTATACTGACCGACATTATAGGATGAATGATTTAGCTCCACCGGGTAGTTCGCGTACACTGACCAACATTATAGGATGAATGATTTATCTCCACCGATTGGTTCTCGTATATTGACCGACATTATAGGATGCATGATTTGGCTCCACCTGGTAGTTCACGTACACTGACCGACATTATAGGATGAATGATTTAGCTCCACCGAGTGGTTCATGTATAGTGACCAACATTAGAGGATTAATGATTTAGTTCCACCGGGTAGTTCGCGTATACTGACCGACATTATAGGATGAATGATATAGCTCAACCGATTGGTTCGGGTATACTGACCGACATTATAGGATGAATTATTTAACTCCACCTGGTAGTTCTCGTATACTGACCGACATTATAGGATGAATGATTTAGCTCCACCGAGTGGTTCGTGTATACTGACCGACATTATAGGATGAATGATTTAGCTCCACCTAGTGGTTCGCATATACAGACCGACATTATAGGATGAATGATTTAGCTCCACCTAGTGGTTCGCGTATACAGACGGACATTATAGGATGAATGATTTAGCTCCACCGAGTGGTTCATGTATACTGACCGACATTAGAGGATGAATGATTTAGCTCCACCGGGTAGTTCGCGTATACTGACCGACATTATAGGATGAATGATATAGCTCAACCGATTGGTTTGGGTATACTGACCGACATTATAGGATGAATTATTTAGGTCCACCGGGTAGTTAACGTATACAGACCAACATTATAGGATGAATGATATAGCTCAACCGATTGGTTCGGGTATACTGACCGACATTATAGGATGAACGATTTAGCTCCACCAAGTGGTTAACATATACTGACCGACATTATAGGATGAATGATATAGCTCCACCGGGTAGTTCGCGTACACTGACTGACATTATAAGATGAATGATTTAGCTCCACCGGGTAGTTCCCGTATACAGACCGACATTATAGGATGAATGATATAGCTCAACCGATTGGTTCGCGTATACTGACCAACATTATAGGATGAATAATAAAGCTCCACCGGGTAGTACCCGTATACATACCGACATTATAGGATGAATGATATAGCTCAACCGAATAGTTCTCGTCAACTGACCGACATTATAGGATGAATGATATAGCTCCACCGGGTAGTTCGCGTACACTGACTGACATTATAGGATGAACGATTTAGCTCCGCCGGGTAGTTCCCGTATACAGACCGACATTATAGGATGAATGATATAGCTCCACCGGGTAGTTCGCGTACACTTACTGACATTATAGGATGAATGATATAGCTCCAACGGGTAGTTCTCGTATACAGACCGATATTATAGGATGAATGATATAGCTCAACTGATTGGTTCGCGTAAACTGACCGACATTATAGGATGAATGATTTAGTTCCACCGGGTAGTTCCTGTATACAGACCGACATTATAGGATGAATGATATAGCTCAACCGATTGGTTCGGGTATAATGACCGACATTATAGGATGAATGATATAGCTCCACCGGGTAGTTCGCGTACAATGACTGACATTATAGGATGAATGATTTAGCTCCACCGGGTAGTTCGCGTACACTGACTGACATTATAGGATGAATGATTTAGCTCCACCGGGTAGTTTTCGTATACAGACCGATATTATAGGATGAATGATATAGCTCAAGCGATTGGTTCGCGTACACTGACTGACATTATAGGATGAATGATATAGCTCAACCGATTAGTTCTCGTATACTGACCGACATTATAGGATGAATGATTAAGCTCCACCGGGTAGTTCCCGTATACAGACCGACATTATAGGATGAATGATTTAGCTCCACAGGGTAGTTCTCGTATACAGACCGATATTATAGGATGACTGATATAGCTCAACCGATTGGTTCGCGTACACTGACTGACATTATAGGATGAATTTATTAGCTCCACCGGGTAGTTTCGTATACAGACCGCCATTATAGGATGAATGATATAGCTCCACCGATTAGTTCTCGTATACTGACCGACATTATAGGATGAATGATATAGGTCAACCGATTAGTTCTTGTATACTGACCGACATTATAGGATGAATGATTTAGCTCCACCGGGTAGTTCGCGTACACTGACTGACATTATAGGATGAATGATTTAGCTGCACCGGGTAGTTCCCGTATACAGACCGACATTATAGGATGAATGATATAGCTCAACCGATTGGTTCGCGTATACTGACCGACATTATAGGATGAATGATTTAGTTCCACCGGGTAGTTCCCGTATACAGACCGACATTATAGGATGAATGATATAGCTCAACCGATTAGTTCTCGTATACTGACCGACATTATAGGATGAATGATATAGCTCAACCGATTAGTTCTCGTATACTGACCGACATTATAGGATGAATGATTTAGCTCCACCGAGTGGTTTGTGTTTACTGAAAGACATTATAGGATGAATGATTTAGCTCCATCTAGTGGTTCGCGTATACAGACCGACATTATAGGATGAATGATTTAGCTCCACCGAGTGGTTCATGTATACTGACCGACATTATAGGATGAATTATTTAGCTCCACCGGGTAGTTCGAGTACACAGACCGACATTATAGGATGAATGATTTAGCTCCACCGATTGGTTCTCGTATACTGACCGACATTAGAGGATGAATGATTTAGCTCAACCGATTAGTTCTCGTATACTGACCAACATTTTAGGATGAATGATATAGCTCCACCGATTGGTTCGCGTACACTGACTGACATTATAGGATGAATGATATAGCTCAACCGATTGGTTCGCGTACACTGACTGACATTATAGGATGAATGATTTAGCTCCACCGGGTAGTACCCGTATACAGACCGACATGATAGGATGAATGATATAGCTCAACCGATTAGTTCTCGTATACTGACCGACATTATAGGATGAATGATATAGCTCAACCGATTAGTTCTCGTATACTGACCGACATTATAGGATGAATGATATAGATCAACCGATTAGTTCTCGTATACTGACCGACATTATAGGATGAATGATTTAGCTCCACCGAGTGGTTTGTGTATACTGAAAGACATTATAGGATGAATGATTTAGCTCCATCTAGTGGTTCGCGTATACAGACCGACATTATAGGATGAATGATTTAGCTCCACCGAGTGGTTCATGTATACTGACCGACATTATAGGATGAATGATTTAGCTCCACCGGGTAGTTCGAGTACACAGACCGACATTATAGAATGAATGATTTAGCTCCACCGATTGGTTCTCGTATACTGACCGACATTATAGAATGAATGATTTAGCTCCACCTTGTGGTTCGCGTATACAGACGGACATTATAGGATGAATGATTTAGCTCCACCGAGTGGTTCATGTATACTGACCGACATTAGAGGATGAATGATTTACCTCAACCGATTAGTTCTCGTATACTGACCAACATTTTAGGATGAATGATATAGCTCTACCGATTGGTTCGCGTACACTGACTGACATTACAGGATGAATGATTTAGCTCCACCGGGTAGTACCCGTATACAGACCGACATTATAGGATGAATGATATAGCTCAACCGATTGGTTCGCGTATACTGACTGACATTATAGGATGAATGATATAGCTCCACCGGGTAGTTCCCGTATACAGACCGACATTATAGGATGAATGATATAGCTCAACCGAATAGTTTGCGTACACTGACTGACATTATAGGATGAATGATTTAGCTGCACCGGGTAGTTCCCGTATACAGACCGACATTATTCATGATATAGCTCAACCGATTGGTTCGCGTATACTGACCGACATTATAGGATGAATGATTTAGCTCCAGCGGGTAGTACCCGTATACAGACCGACATTATAGGATGAATGATATAGCTCAACCGATTGGTTCGCGTATACTGACTGACTTTATAGGATGAATGATATAGCTCAACCGATTGGTTCGCGTATACTGACCAACATTATAGGATGAATGATATAGCTCAACCGAATAGTTCGCGTACACTGACTGACATTATAGGATGAATGATATAGCTCCACCGGGTAGTTCCCGTAAACAGACCGACATTATAGGATGAATGATATAGCTCAACCGAATAGTTCGCGTACACTGACTGACATTATAGGATGAATGATTTAGCTCCACCGGGTAGTTCCCGTATACAGACCGACATTATAGGATGAATGATTTAGCTCCACCGGGTAGTTCGCGTACACTGACTGACATTATAGGATGAATGATTTAACTCCACCGGGTAGTTCCCGTATACAGACCGACATTATAGGATGAATGATATAGCTCCACCGATTAGTTCTCGTATACTGACCGACATTATAGGATGAATGATATAGGTCAACCGATTAGTTCACGTATACTGACCGACATTATAGGATGAATGATTTAGCTCCACCGGGTAGTTCGCGTACACTGACTGACATTATAGGATGAATGATTTAGCTGCACCGGGTAGTTCCCGTATACAGACCGACACTATAGGGTGAATGATTAAGCTCCACCGGGTAGTTCCCGTATACAGACCGACATTATAGGAAGAATGATTTAGCTCCACCGGGTAGTTCCCGTATACAGACCGACATTATTGGATGAATGATATAGCTCAACCGATTGGTTCGCGTATACTGACCGACATTATAGGATGAATGATTTAGTTCAACCGGGTAGTTCCCGTATACAGACCGACATTATAGGATGGATGATATAGCTCAACCGATTAGTTCTCATATACTGACCGACATTATAGGATGAGTGATATAGCTCAACCGATTAGTTCTCGTATACTGACTGACATTATAGGATGAATGATATAGCTCAACCGATTAGTTCTCGTATACTTACCGAAATTATAGGATGAATGATTTAGCTTCACCGGGTAGTTCGCGTACACTGACTGACATTATAGGATGAATGATTTAGCTCCACCGGGTAGTTCCAGTATACAGACCGACATTATAGGATGAATGATATAGCTCAACCGATTGGTTCGCGTATACTGACCCACATTATAGGATGAATGATTTAGCTCCACCGAGTGGTTCGCGTTTACTGACCGACATTATAGGAAGAAGGATTTAGCTCGGATGAGCGGTTCACGTATACTGACCGACATTATAGGATGAATGATTTAGCTCCATGGAGTGGTTCACGTATACTGACCAATATTATAGGATGAATGATTTTTTTCAATTGGTAATAACATGTAATTTCAACACACAAAATATAAATAAATTCTAATATTGGGAAAAGATTTAGGAATCTGGAGCATTCCCCCTAAAAGGGTGAAAGGTTCCGTAATAAAACTTGCTTACTTTCAAGGATTTTTTTTTCAAAATGTCAACTTTGTCAACTAAATTTTCCTATTAGACCTGATTACATAAATTTCATCTTATTTTAAAAAAAATCCTATAGATAGGTGGTTAGGATGCTCATAACAATACATACAATCGTAGTTCACAAACAGAATAGGCCTACAGACATTTACAATCTGTAAATAATGTTACGAAATGGAATAGTACGAATTACGTAATCATTTTCTAAAATAATTAATCAGAACCGAGAAACCATATCACCATTATGACAATATTGTCTATAAATTGGACGATATGCATTGTTTTGTAAATGTAGACGAACTTGTAAAATTAAGGTACGAAATTTCTAGGGTACGAATCATTTTCGGTAAACCGGAAGCTGTTTTTCGGTTCGGTGCAGAACTTCGGCTGTTCGGTACCGAACATGTTTTCAAATAAAAACAGCCTAATATGGTTTGTTTTGTGATCTGTTGAGTTTCCTTCTCAAAAGGAATATGTTTAAGATGAGTTCTGCATCGAAAGAACGCCGTTATACGTCAAAATAACAATATAATCGCTATATTACGCAGTTTCGAAACTGCTCAAAATGAGTTCCGTACCATCTGCGCAGTCTTAAGACTGCATAGTTTCAAGATTGCTTACGACATACACACACTCTGATCTGGCTCCATGTTGTTCTCTTATATTCACTTCTGCACATTCGGTCACTTTCGATATTTCAAACAACTAGCAATGTCACAATTTTGGGTCACCTGCCTTAGAAGTTGTCGGATTTAATGATACAAATAATATGATTTTATGTAAGAATTTCCCAAAGGTTTTCATGTCTGATACTTCTTTATAGCGGCAATATGTTAATCGCCAAATGCGCGTGTATTCCTATTCTTTGCAGTAATACCATAAAATACATTGAAAATAAGATAAAGTGAATACATTGCATACTTTGTTTCTATGTAAGGCTTTTCCAACTGATTTCGCTCCTGAAACTGCGTTTAACTTTTCTGCATTACAATAGAGCAGAGAGCACGAAGAATACCTTTATCGCACTTGAGACCGAAATGGATCCAGATCAGCCTGCGTATTCATGCAGTCTTATCAGACCACAATCTGTTTTCTTATACCCACTTCAGTACATTCGTTTATTGTCGATATATCAGACAATTAGTGATGTCAGATTTTTCGAGTCCCCCGAGTAAATTGTTGTCGGAATTAATGATACAAATGATTTATAATTCTATGTAAGAGAATCCCAAAGGACTCTTTGTACATCGTCAGTTTCAGACGGACTTTGTTTAGTTTGGCACTTTTTGGTATCTAAACAGAGTGAAAATATCTCGAAATTAGTCTTTAATAATATGGCATTTGATACCAAAACTAATCCAAATCGATCTTCGTACCTCGCCCCAGTTTCATCAGATTTCGTGCTGTTCTCTTAGAGTAGTCCACCCTATTGAGATTCGCACTACGTCGAAATTATTCGGGCGCGATCGAAAACATTCGGCGGTGGAACTCTCCACCGCCGAATGTTTACGACCGCGTCCGAATAGGTTCGGATACCTAACGACGCCGCTCAAAATCCGATGTTTTATGAATCTCAAATTGGCGACATTACGGGTAATCTACCTTAAAGGGCCCATGCTAGTTTTTTCAGGGATCAGAATTACACAATTATTGACATTAGGAGTTTGTATTGTTAGGTGGTGCATTGCATTATCTAGAGTCAAAAGGAAAAAGAATTGGTAATGATACCAATTTTTTCATAATCTATCAAGCTCCATGGCCCCGTGTTACTAACGAACGTACGATTGTTTTTTGCGTAATTACTTGTAACAACAAACCTGATTGGCTTATCCGATTTTTCGTGCAATCAGATGCCTTGTTACACAGTTTACACAAAAATATGACCGTAAGTTCGTTAGTAAAACGGGGCCCAGTTTCCCATAAATGTTAGTATAAAAATAAATGGCGAGTCAGTCAATGATATACAGAATTAGTCTAGAAGGACTAAATGGACTTCATTTGAGATTTCCTTGGAAAGAAATAATCTAGCTGTGCAGGTTTGCCATTCCATACAATGTTTCTTGAATATACACGCATTTTTACCTCCGACAGCCTAGCATGTTCGATGTTTCATTCTTTCAACGACGATTCATCAAACAATTAGGGATGCCAGAGTTTTCGGGTCCCCCGAGAGTGGAATTGTCGGAATTAATGATACAAATAATTTGATTCTATGTAAGAATTTCCCACTGGACTTCGATTCAGAAACTACTTAACCTATTTTCTATATAGAGACAATTTGTAGACGGCATTTGCCATGTTACTAAAGTCTGGTGGCAATTTAGGCTTATTTGTATAATTTGAATAGTAGTCGTTTTAGAAGTAATATCATCTTTCAATATGTGTGGGTCTGAATACCAACACATCCATTTTCAACAAAAAACTCGTATCTGCAGTTGTTATAAGCTGCAGATACGATTTTTATTGAAAAATGGCGATTTACTACTTATGTCGATATTACATTCTGGTGCCAGTGCTAATAATCAGCATTTTCTCCTTTTGCCGCAATGTTATTCTGTGCTTTATCACACATAAATCCAATCTAAATCAATATATTTGTTATTGTCAGCAGCAACACTTTACTATCAAAATGGGACACTCTAAAATGTTATAGTTTTGGAAACGGTAAAAACATTGTTATGGAAATTTGATACAGTGCGTGGTAGCTGGTAAAATCATAACAATTATCACGACTCCATTTTCATCGCTTTCTAATACAATGTCAAGCCATGACAGTTGCCACTTCAGGTACTTGGTTTCGGGAAATCTTTATACAATGATTTTATTTAACCAATTACCACACGCTTGCCATAAGCCATTTCTTCATTTTCTACCATGTTTTCCGAAGATCTGTTTTTTGTAGGCCGTCAAAAGGTGTCACTGTTTGGGAATGGTTTAAAGAATATACCGGTACAATAGTCCCAGCCGAAAATGATAGTGACGTAGGCTGATGTTTACTGCTGCAAAACCAATCAATTCGTCTGATTTGGACCGTTACAAATACGAACAGAGTTGATTGGTTGTCGAGTAGTAAACATGATTAGCCTACGTCACTGTCATTTTCAGGCGGTACTATAATATATCCCGGTTTCCATCACAGAATATTTTTCACCTGTAAGAAAAAGGAACCAGCGATGCTTGTCATGCTTCCGTTTGTTAACCCTTCACCGTTCTCAGACTCAAATCTGAGCACCGTGCTCAAATCGCAAGAAATTCACGTGAACTTCAATCGAATACCCTTCAACGCTGGAGAGTATTCCTTTGAGGTTGAGCATGTGCTCATGAGTATGTAGGCTACTTAAGTTTTTAATAAACGAACATGCTTTCCTTTTCCATTAAGGGTTTTCGACGCATGCAATAACTTTGAGAAAAGTTAGAAAGTGTGGGCAAAAGAAGAAAATGCTGATAACCAGCATTTTTCGCTTATTTTGACTATTTATATTCTTTGCTTTATGTCAACACATACTTTGTCTTCTACAGACATGAAATATGCCAAATATTTGCGTTCCAGAAAAGAGGTTAATGAATTGCTTTACAAAAAAAGAGGTTATTTATTCAAACTTTGGAAATATATCTTCCCTGATCATTTCGTAGAGTGTGTCTCCATGCACTCTATAGCCCATTCGCTTTAACCTTTTCCCAAACAGCAAAACTTAAGGGTGGACAAATTCGAAAGCTGCTGCAGGGGACAAACTTTTTAAAACAAAGAGTAAAAGTTGTAAATAATATAACACAGAAAACATTGAGGCAAAAGAAGAAATGCTGATCATCAATATTTTCTTCTTTTGACTAAATGTTTTCCTAAGCCTAGTCTCCAATGTTCGTCATGTTTGGTAAAGGTTTAAGTCCACCATGGTCGAAATGTTTAAAAATTTTATAAACGACACAATCTAGACATTGCCATTTTAAATGCTTCTTTATAAGACAAAATGGATTTTTTTTTTAAAAAAAAAAGGTATGATTTGCGTACAATATAGCGACGAAAATACTATGGCATTATGAGAATTGATTCATCACTTTCTCTCTAGCCACGATGTTTCCGTAAGCCTTCTCAACTATGGGCGTCAAAACCTGGCCCCGGTTTATCGAAAAAAACTTAAGTATATTCTCATGAGAACATGCCTTACTTCAAAGGGATACTCTCCAACGTTGAAGGGTATTCGATTGAAGTTCACGTGGATTTCGTGCGATTTGAGCACGGTGCTTAGATTGGAGCATGAGAACGTACTTAAGCTTTTCGAGAAACCGGGGCCAGGTCTTGTTCGTGAGAGAAACATTAGTCATTTATGGACCGATCTGGATCTAGAGAGGTATCAAATGTCATAAATGGCCTCTTTCCATATATAGACTAAATTTGTAATCGTGGTTGCATGGTTAAGGTGACCCTATTAGATAAAGTTAGAGAAAACATTGACACAAAAGAAAAAAATGCTGATCACCGGCATTTTCTTCTTTGATTCAATATTTTTCTGGGGTACGTTGTGCACACATCCTATCTTGGGTAGCATCCGTTTTGTCATCTGGATTAGCTTTAGAATTCAGAAGTCTACATTTTTGCCGTTCGGAAGAGGGTTACATGAGATACATTATTCCCTTTAGTATATAGAACATAACACCGAAATTGTATAGAGGAAATTATCTCAAAAAGAGACATAATTGGAAATGATATATGATAAGTCAAAGAAAAAGGTGGATTGAATAAACAAGAATTCAAACAGAAACATATTGTAATGAAAAAGATGTCTAATATTACAAAATATAATTGAGCCAGGATCTGGAAAAACGTCCCTTATGGCATTTTTGAAAATTGAGTTTGAAGATCAGCCTATTGTCAAATGTAGTCCATTATGCATCCATGCTGCTCTCTTTAAGTTACTACAGGTCACAAAGAAGCTATTAGAGAAGAACATGGATCCTGATCAGACTGTGCGTATGCACATGCTGATCTGGATCTACGTTGGACTCAAAAGCCTTAAAAGACGTTTTCCAGATCCTGGCTCATAAGTATTCATTCATTATCAAAGAAAGGGGAAAAACAACACAGAAAAAAATTACAATAAATGTAACAGAAGAACAGTGAAACGGAAGAAAGAATGTTTAATATAAAATAAGAAAGCAATATATCTAACAGAAAATAAAGTTATGAGATAAGGTTTGCACTAACCTTGGTTTATTAAATGTCAGCATCCACTCACTTAGTTATAATGTCAATCGTTATATGAGGGACTCTAGACTCTAGCCACTAAATAGACTCTATAGTTATCCAATATTGCTTCCTAACTCAATGCTACTTGTTTTCTATACTGCACAAATTGGTCAGTCAATTTGTCAGTTGTGTTTTTGTGTCTAGAGGTTGTTGTTAAATTTGATACTTATAATGTCAACTGGTGTATGAGAGACTTTTTAAATACTCTGGCCTCTAGAATGATCAAAATGCCTTCCTTATCAAATGGCTATATTCAGTCCCATGAATTCATGCTATAACCCTGAATGACAGGTTGATTTCCTATAAGTCAGCATATGGTCATGTATATTCTGTATTTTGTTGTTTTTGGAGAGCGCATTGCTCTTGTACTAATTCACAATCATACTTAGTGAATGCCCAGGCTGTCGCGAAGCGAAACTTTTCGCACATGGTCTAAATACTACGACTTTATTGAATTTTCGAATAAACGCCCAAAACATCCAACTGTGGTAATTATCCTCTACGTAGGCTGAGAAGAATCGGAAATGGTCGAAGAAGGTTTCGACTTACGAAGATCCATTTTGTTCGTGCCGCGGCGGATATAGTACTGTCTGATCGATCAACAGAATTAGATTTAGCACCAGTGAACCAATTGGGTTTGGTCGATAAGTTTGGCGCGTGCAGATTCGCGGATTCCTCCGATGATCTCGGATATCAAGTCAAAATAATGACAACAAAAGCTAATTTGGTCGGAATACATGAATAATTAAGTCTTCCCAATAACTCACGGGCACAAACATCCGGATAAACTTAGCATTATTTAAGGTGGCCCACCCTTAATGAAGTTCGCACGACTTCAGAAATTTTCGGGCGACATCGAAAACAAGGAGTAACTTTCCACCGCCGTATGTTTACAACCGCGCTCGAATAGGTTCGGATACGTAACGACGTCGCTCGAAAGAAATCCGATGTTTTATTAATTTCAAAGTGGCCACATTACGGGTACTCTACCTTAATCTTTCCAAAAACGGCGAAAGTTTAGGTTGTCCTTATTTCAAAGCTGTTGTTGACGACTTAATGGTAAGTTTGTACTGTCAGGACGGCTGCAGATAAATTCAACGTTTCAGTATCCACGGTGCATGGGATATTTACAGATGAACTGGGCAAGTCTAAGGTTGGTGCTTGTTGGGTTCACTGATTATTCAAGGAAAGTGTTAAGGGATATCGGGTGCGATGTTCAGGAGTTTCTTATTCGCTACGAAACAGAGAGAAATGCATTGTAGACAGGATTATCAACACGCATGAGACCTGGCTGTACCACTTTGACCCGGAACCTACATGTAATCGCTTGTCATCGGTGTGAAAAAACCCGCGTTACCCTCGACCAAAAAAGGGCTTGTGTCCAAAAAATGCAGGAAACAGTTCAAAGCTTAGTTACGCAGTATACGGGTTAAATCGGCTGACGACCTCACTAAACAAGCCCAAGCACCACTGTCGTCATTTTTGGAGGAATGGTATGGATATGCAGACATCGGAAATGCGTCGACCTTGCGGGTGACTACATGAAGAAAGTGCGACGTTCGTTTGAGTTTTAAAATGACGCTTGACGTTACTTATGACGTCGGCGTGCTCCTGGTATGACTTACATATTGTTTTATTTCTGTTGGGAAAATTTTGATTTTTAAGATACGGGTAAAATACACAGGGAATTGATAAAATAAAATCTGAAGTTTGTGCACGTACATTCTATTTGATTATACAGTCATTATAACTTGTCCAATGAAAAAAATCTACGAACTTCCCGTACAACCCTCGTATAAGTATAACATTATCTCAGGGTTGAAGCAAAAGAACTAAATGCTGATTACATGTATCAGCATTATCGTCTTTCGTCTCAATGTGTCCCCATTTCTGTAATGGAAATCACCAGAGGCGCGTTCTTTAAGGGCGAGATTTCTTAAGATATCTTAAGTTTTTTATAAAGCGTTTTTACGTTCTGGATTCCGACTGGTGTGTTCTCAATGCATCATACTTCATACAAATGTGGTCATCATGGCGTCATTTGTATTAAGTATGGAGCATTCGAAACATCGCGGTTTATGAACGATGGAGTATTTGAAATAACTTTGTCAATTTTCTTTACACTGTTTCTAAAGAAATGTCCAGGCCTCGTATTATCAACGATCTTACGACCACGTTTTTGTGTAAACTGTGTAACGAAACATTTGATTGCGCGAGAAATCAGATTGGGCCAATCATGTTTGTTGTTACAAGTAATTACGCAAAAATAGTCTTACGATCGTTGATAATACGGGCCCCAGGACTCCGTACGGATATACAGTGACGGCGCCATCTATTGAGCGTCTTAAAGATCCCGCTCCAAAGATCACTTTAACTTAGAATATCCTAAGAAATATAAAGATATCTTATGAAATCTCACTCTAAAGATAGCGCCTCGGGTATTGTTTGTGAAAACATTAATCGAAATAAGTGGGTGAATCAACTGTCATAATTGTATGATTCTATCGCGAACCATGCAGATCACGGAACCAATTTGAAATGTGCCTTATAACGAGTGTTAAGTAAATATTTAATGCAAAAAATCAAATAAGATCAAGAAAGAAATTCAAGTGCGTGTAATTTGATACGTAGAACAAGTGCCATTGAAAAGGTAAAACGACTCTATACATGTACTTTCAATATGATTGATGGCGATATCTTTTGAAAGTTCATTTAGGTATTCCACCCATCATTAGATATCAACCACTTCCCGAAAGCTCGTCGTCATCCCTGACAACGGGGATTGGCGAAATAATCTGGAATTTACAATCAGGATGCCCTCCTGCGTCTCGCTAAGTCTATTCATTGCTGGATCAATGTTTATCGCGTACCACGTCCATTCTACATCCGTTACACTTCCTTACCACGTCTGTCAGTCGTTGTTTGGACGTGGTAAAATCTGTTTGCAGTTCAAAAAATACTATATTTGCGATGTCGTAAATGAATTCCATTTTATTGCCGAGTCCTACCACGGCCATACCACAGCCGTATCACGTCTGAAACACTGCCTTAGCGCGTTCAGCAGCGTCTGCTTGACGTCTAGCTCTTTTTGGACATGAGGAGGACCGAGATCAGCCTGTGTATATGTTAAGTCTGATCTTATCCTACATAACTCGGTCTTTTAAATTCAGCATATCCAAGGAAAAGAAAGACTAGACCGATTCAAAGATCCAATTACAAACACACATTCGCCGTGTTTTAAAGCTACTATTTCCCAGATTTGGACCCAAAACTGTCAAAAACAAACGAAATGTACACTTTTTAAGCTTTATTTGAACTGATTAAATGATTACGACAAACTATTGAAACAGCGACTCATTTTTTTGCAATTTGACACCAAATTCATGAAGCGATGTCGAAAGTAGGTCAAAAACAGTAGGACATGCGACTTTCTTAAATGACGTCACAACATACATGATGACGTCATATTGAAATTCACGTATTAATCTCGTTTGAATCTTGGTCCGCGTTGTATGCGCATGCGTGACAGTTAAAAAATAAATTCAACCGCATCTGTAACGGAGTTGAATTTGGGTTTGGATTCTCCCTAAATTCGGCTATCTCTCTTATAATGTCGGCTCAATCTCTGTCTGAATCGCATATTATCAACCATTCTGAGGTGGCCAACACAAAAGTTTTGCATATTTTTTCAAAAAAATCATTTTTTTTTGCAATTAGACCATCTGTTACCCTCCAGCTTTAAATGTCAAATGTTGCAATTATGATTTTAATAACGTGGTGATATGAAAATGGCATTATTTGAATATTGAAAATTGTGAAAATAATTTTGCAGATTAGATGGTGTTTCTAATATCAAAACAACTAATAAAATGTCAAAATGTCGTTTTATAAAACGATACGTATTAGCGGGAACATATGTCCTGATGAATGACCTGAAAGAGCATCTCTGGCTGAAAACCACAGATGTTCTGCCAGGTCATTTATGGGAACTTTACTGATGTATTGTATACAAATTCTTTATAAACATCTGATCCGGAATCTGGAGAAGCGTCCCTTATAGCATTTTGAAAAATTGAGCTTGAAGATCAGCCTCTAGTCAAATGCAATCCAATATGCATCCATGCTGTTCTCTTTAAGTTACTAAATGTCACAAAGAAGCTATTAGAGAACAACATGGATCCTGGTCAGACTGTGCGTATGCACAGGCTGATCTGGATCTATGTTGGGCTCAAAAGCCTTAGGGGACATTTTTCCAGATCCTGGCTCATTTATTTTTCAGTACCTGTCAAAATTGTCCACCCTAAAAAAATCTCGGCTTGGGAAGAACTAAAAAAAAAAGAAAATCGACAAAATTACCTAGCATAGGTACTATCAAGTATCAGAGCTACCCAGATATCAAACAACCAAACAACCATTCATTGATGCCACCTAACCCTTTCCCTAAACAGCAACATTCAATGCTTATAATATTTAAAAGCTGCGATGTACGAATGATCGAACATAGATACGAAAGGGATCGCTTTGAATTTAGGCACAAAAGACAAAAGCATTATCATCATTTTATTATTTCGTCCGAATGTTTCCCCAAACCCTCTGTGTTAAGGGCAAGCAATCAAATGCCTGTCTGGGAAAGGGTTAATTTCCCTGAAGGTTATCTGTTACGGAGTTTATCCGATTAGATCAATTGATTGGAAAATTGCTATCCGCCATAGCAAAAAGTGGGCTGTTCGTACGGCCTAAATGTCCTGGTTTTGGTGTTTTATATAGAGACGTGTTAGACAATATTGAGACATTAATATATTTTTGTCTCATTATTTTCTGTGGTATAGTCTAAATAAATCAATTTGAGCCATGATCTGGAAAAAGATCCCTTAAGGCTTTTGAGCCCAACATAGATCCAGATCAGCCTGTGCATACGCACAGTCTGATCAGGATCCACGCCGTTCTCTTATAGCTTCCTGGTGACCTGCAGTAACTTAAAAAGAGCAGCATGTGTGCATATTTGACTGCATTTGACAACAGGCTGATCTTCAAACTCATTTTTTGAAAATGCTATAAGGGACGTTTATCCAGATCCTGGTTCATTGTCATGAGCACTCATTTTGTCGTCTGCAGCATGTTTCTTGTTAGAAAAGTTACGTGTTCAAGAATTTACACCATTAATATTTGAAATACGTTATACAGGACAAAATAAACGATATGGAATGAAAAACGCGAGTGTTGTATTCCTGAAAAAAATGAGGCAAAAAGACAACATTCTGGCCGACATGTTTCCCCAAGCCCTGTACATTAAGGACGTCAAACCAATGTCTTATTTGTGAGACGGTTGTGCCCTTTATACGTCATAGGCCATGGTGGCGACGGAATTATTCTTACTTACTACAATGCGAAATATTCATGAGTATGTTGCCTCACACGTACTCTCCATGCCGAGGTCTATTGATTAACCATCAAATATGACCTCTGCAATTTTCGGTACGCCAACAGCCTATTTGGTCGTCATAATCTAATTATAGCACACCATTTGAATTATCGAATCAAAATCATTCAGTTTTATTTTGCATGATCATTACGTATACATTACGTCGCTTCTATTTTTGGCTGAAGCCGGTAACATTTGAATTATCGAATCAAAATCATTCAGTTTGATCTGGTTTGATTACGTATACATTACGCCGCTTCTATTTTTGGCTGAAGCCGGTAATTTGAAGCGTCAGCCAATGAAAGTTTGTATCAGATTTTTGAATTGTTTTGTTGTGTATCGCCAACGATTGGATACTGAAATCCCGCCAAGGCCCCGAGATTAGACGTGAAATGACCCCGCGAGAACAGAGCTCATTCTATCGAAATGGAATGTAGAGATAATGTGCTCTGTTCATAAGAGAGTACACCATATAGTGCGTAGACGTACACTGAGACAAAAATGTACCTTTAATAACCGAGGCATCTCTGTAACATGGGCATACTTGCTGCTGGTCTAGTTTGATCAAATATTGCTAAGATAATCATACATAATTGAATTATTTCTGTATTTCATGATTTATGAAGCTAACCTTATTCTTACAATAGCATTACCGGATTTTGGCAATAGATTGGTTAAAGTAGTCTACCCCTTATGATGTCTACGCGAAGTAGAAATTATTCGAGCGACTTCGTAAACATTCGTCACGTATTCGAGCCTATTCGGGCGACTTCGCAAACGTTCGGTGGTGGAACGCTCCATCGCCGAATGTTTACGATGTTGTCAAAATAATTCCGAAGTCGCTTGAATTCCATGAGGGGTAGACTACCTGAATGCTACTATTTATTCATTGCATATTGTAAAACTCAGAAACTTACCTCCAGGAATGACCATCTATTAAATAATACATAAAAACAAACTACCGGACATCTCTGGTTGATAGCTAGAGATGCTCTGCCAGATCATTTATTGAGACATACAGCAGATAAGAAAAAGAATAACGAACGGGTTCAGTCGTTTCTTGTCCCAGCAATTAAAAAAAGTAAGAAGTAAGGATTGTTTAACCTTTCCCAAACGCTAATTTAAGGGTGGTCCAATTCGAAAGCTGCTGCAGACGACAAAATGAATGTAGGTAAATATAGGATTTTATCGTAAAACATAAACAATGTTGAGGCAAAGGGAAAATATGCTGATAATCAGCAGTTTCTTCTTTTGTGTCAATGTTTTCCAAAGCTCTTGATATCAGGGACGTTAAAAATATGTTTTGCTTTTGAAAAGGGTTAATAGAATGTATTTCCTATGTTTGGTTTTAACAATGTACCTGTAAGCACGTGGCATCCAACGACACCATGGACAAGCTTGCATAAATGCATATTCACTCTACAAATCCGTTTTTGACAAATTCGAGGCATTGGATTCAGGACCTCGTCTAGATCTGCGCGTTTAGCATGACACCAAGGCCTCGAAAATGTATTATGTAACATGTTCATGTCTAATTCATTTGATAATATCATCTCCCATCTGTATAGAAACTTGCAATTAATCCACATTTACACAGAATATACAATAAAAAGGCGTCTTTTTGGCCATACTGGTTAGACGGGAGCCTGCCTACGTTACATTCATTAGGGTTGTGTGTCATGAACATAAAATATGTGATAAATTCGGTGAATCTTCAATTTATTCGTAATGCTTGAATCATTTTGATAACCGTTTCTACGTATGTTCATCATGGTCAGCATCAACCTGGATCATTATATGAACTACCGTTCTTTTTAAATTCTGATATTTAAAACTTTAATAAGTCACGTTTCTTTACAATCGACACAAATGTCATTGAAACTGTATCCAAGAGTTCATCATCATTTTTTTCGGTGGTATATTGTACCCAAAGTCTATCCAAATCAGCATTGACTTTGTCGTCTCCAGCAGTTGAGTGGTTCATATTATAGCAGTTCAGGAAATAGCGAGAAATCGTTTACTTCCATACGTTTCCTCGCCTAGGACGTCAAATCAAATGATTGTTTGGAAACGAGTCAAACGTATAAGGTATTCCATCCATCATCTATACCAAACAGTTAATGCATTTTTGGGTGTCATCCGTAGCAAAGAAATTGGCGATGAAATACCCTCGTCAGTTACTGGGCATCATCACTGGCGACAGAAATTGACGAGGATATCAATTTCCGTTGGCACTGATGGCGCCCGACGTTGTACGAAGTGTTTGGTATTTAATGATAGATGGAAAACCTTAATGGTGTTACATAGAAAAGCTATAATTTGTCTCTTGCTGGCCTCTGATAACTTTTACATAAAATTACACAGACGACAAAAACATCGATGCACTTTCCATTTTGATGTCTCAAATTTATCATCAAAATTGATTTTCCCAGCGCATCTTCCTTGAAATTAACAGCAGTTGACGCGATAAGAACACTTCTCTGTAAGAAGATTGGAAAACAATTAAGTTATAGAAGATCCTTAACGTTAGATGCACATATGACTCTTTTTCTTGTTATTCAAATGATAAAAGCTACAGTTTTGATATTTGTGTTTACAAACTAATTCGATGATAACTAAGTATCAGTCAATTTGCGATTATATTTTGTTGCTTTTTTTTCGGCATCGCCTTGATTCTACAACGACGGGGTTAAATCAATGGTTTCAAAACGATATGATAAATAATGTTGGTTATGATAGCTTTCAATTTGTATGGAACAAAAGAATTGATGTCCGCTAACTGATTATGTCCTATATGAAAACTATTGTCTTTTGGGACACTTTGCTGGCACACTCTCGCTGAGTAACTACAACTTGTGAATATAGAACAATAACAATTTAACAAAACAATGATGGTTTGTGATAATTTGTTCGTATTGTTTGCTATAGCAATTTCATTTTCGTCTTAATAACGCAGTTGAACATTATTGTCCAAGTTTGAAGAATTCCCTATGTCAAAAAAAACAACAACAAAAAACAAAAAAAAAACAAACAAACAAACAAACAAGTATCAATGTATCTGATTGAATTCTAAACAACGTTAAAAGTATTCCACCTATCACTTAATACCAAACACTTCGTGCAACTTCGGCGTCTTCCATGACACCGGAGGTTGACGAGGGGTTTATCAGAACTTTTAATACGGGCGAAAAGGCCATGCAGCGGCCTTGAGCCGGTCTTTAGGTCACACGTACGCAGTTCAAGTCTGACAATCTCAATGTTATGTAATTTAACCGGAAGTTAAAATGTCCGAAATGTTGCGGAAATTGTGTATACATTTAACGATAATTAAATAAGCATTAGAAGCAATCCGAAATTGTTGCCGGACGAGGGCAAATATTGAGACTAGTTTACGATAATGTGACGTCACACATAGAGAATAGATGGTTCATGTCTTTGATGGGTCAAGTTTATTTGGCAAGGCGGAGGAATTTATCTTGTGAGCCGAAGGCGAACATGATAAATTCCTCAGCCGAGCCAAATAAACTTGACCCATCCAAGACATGAAACATCTATTCTATTTATCCTGTTACAACCTTAAAACGATTTAGAATTACAGAAACATATTCATAATCCATTGAAATCAATGGATTAATACTTTTTTAAAGCGATGTCACCCTTTCAAAATGTTTGAATGCGCACACGTTTGATGAGCGTCAGAAAGTAATCCGCGTGGAAAATTTCCTTTCCCATCAACATTTCATAATTTTACCGAGGTAAAAACAAGCAAGTTATATTTCAATTTTCAAATATAATAACCATGCAGTGTAAATTCAAATAACAAAGAACTAGAAAGTGACGCGAGTCGACGACTGTGTCTTGACCTGACCGTTTCTTTGTGTGTGGATTGGGATTGGAAGGATCCGTATCGGTTTTAACAAAAACAGATTCAACGTTTAAATCTAAACTGGAAAATGTCAAACTGTAACAAGAACATGAAGCGCCTACCACAAATGACTCAGTTCACTATTCGTCCCAACTTTTATTTCCTCAGTCCTGGATTTAGCTGTAAAATCTAACGTGT